>FXXK01000964.1:0-43206 GCA_900184695.1 Betula pendula | reverse complement strand
GTCTTACCAAGAGTGTCACCGATTTGAAACCGTTGGTTTTCAGCCCATTGATTATAATGCAATTCAGGATCAGGAACAGTCCAGCCCTTAGAGCCTCCAACTGTAAACTCAGTTGCACCTCCCTTCTGCACCAACAGCATGAGACAAAAGAGCCCCAGTACTACTACAGGCAATGTTTTGTTTTGGTGATGATTTGATCTGAAAATGGATTTAGCCATTGAGAAAGATCGAACAAATGGGCACTCAAATCTTAAAAACTGAAATCTGTAAAGTAAACTAAGGCAGAGCTGAAGGAGGGGTGAGAAGAATGGTTGGATGATGAGGGTTTTTGTAGGCCAAGTCGCATCGAACTTTACAAGCTGTGGCAGTGAAGCTTTTGCAACTTTTTCTTATTCTCTTTCTTTGGCAGTGGATTTCTTAAGTTCTAGTGCAAAGCATATGTGCACTTTTGTTATAACTTGGTCTGTGGGTTTATACTTTGCTTGAACATTATCAGGAATATTCATGTCTTGTGCTCTCAGTTAATCTAATCATGACATCTGATGAGCATCTACAATTTTTTTTTTTTTTTTTGATGAACAAAAAAAAAAAAAATTTGCTTAAAAGCGTGTCCTATCTTCCTTCTCCTTCTTCTTACAGATGGTTAAAATTAATGCAGTATAATGAACTTGATATATTCCTTTTTCTAATCTTCCACGAACTTATATAAAATAGAATTGAGGTCCCTTTAAACTTGCAAACCAATTTCTCAATTTTTATAGAAAAGTACGCCCATTTTAGTCTATTGAAATATTCTTTCTTTACTTCTCTACAAATCCTACTGACTAAAAGTGCCTATAAAATAAAGCTGAAAGAACAATGGCAAAACCTGTGTGCATAGCTTTTAACGTCAGGTCTACCTGAATTACTTTTTGACATGAAGTTAGGACCGCATGGCTTATTCACCGACCTTTTTCCGTACATATAACCTGCTTTCATCAATAGATGGGAAATTGAGAAGTGGGAATCAGAGACGATATGTAAAGGGAAACACAAGTTACAAGCATATGAAACCGGAATATGGAGAATCTGATAAAATTTTCAGTTCTGTTGGGAATAAGGATAGGTTCGGGCCGAGTCTGTTGGGCCATGATAAGGCCCAAGGAAAAGGATCCAATCGAGTTCCAGCCCATTCCTGCGGCTTCACCCTGCAGAAGGGCTCCCAACGTAGCACCAGATCACTGCCATGCATAACTGCAAGAATATGGAGAATCTGATAAAATTTTCAGTTCTGTTGGGAATAAGGATAGGTTCGGGCCGAGTCTGTAAGGCCCAAGGAAAAGGATCCAATCGAGTTCCAGCCCATTCCTGCGGCTTCACCCTGCAGAAGGGCTCCCAACGTAGCACCAGATCACTGCCATGCATAACTGCAAGGAGGCACATAAGTTACACAACCACCGTACCGTACGTATAGTATCAGCAAGATAGTGGAAATCACTAGCATTTAATGCGCCTCTCACTCCCATTATCGATCGGACTGGTGAGGCATTTAATGCTCCCTTACCCCCCCTGTCATAGGGAAAAGGATCCTCTCCATTTCGTTTGAAATGGAGAGGATCCTAATTTCTGTCATAGTAGGCAACCAAACATTTAATGCTGATCGACGCGTAACAGGAAAGTTAGGAGTAGGAACATCACTTTCCTTGAGTAGGCAGGCAACCTATGTCAAGATGCATTGCAACGATGAAAGGAAGGCTAACTCCATAAAGGAAAACAAAGATATATATTGGGTGTTCGTTAGTTAAGTTGCTCTCGAAAGTGGTATTTTCGTATTTTGTTAAATTACAATTGATAATGTCAAAAATTATATCGACTTTATCGCATGTAGGCTTGTTTCGTTACTGACATTACCAACTTTGTCGATAATTGACGGTCGAAAATGTTGGTTGAATCGGGTCAAGTTTTCAGTTCGGTTTGGTTGGCCCATGCGTTTTTTGGACCAAATTTCAAGTTATGACCTTAAAGCCTTTGCGTTTTTTGGGTCGAAAAATAGGTTCTCTAATATAGCCATTTTCAAAAAATGTTAATATTTTCAAAATGTAATATAATCCAATAATATAAAAACTTGTTTTAAATTCACATTCTCATAATTAACATTCACAAACATATTAGGTCGGTCATTCACATTCTCATAGTAACATCACAAAACACTTTCAAAAAAATTTTACAAAAAAACTCTTACAAAGTGATGTGGCACAACATGATTGGATTTTTCAAAATTTGAATTTTTCTCATTCCCAATTATATTGATTATGAGAATATGAATATCGGTAGGCGGTCGGTACAAAACCATTTTCGCCTATCGACCGACAAATGTCGGAAGAAATTTTTTTCTTTCGCCTACCGACCGTTAGAAGGCGGTAGGTGGTCGGAGTCGGTTAAAAGTCAGTCGATACACGGTCGGTAAGCGGAAGGGAGTGAACTTGCACACTCCTATATATATATATATATAAAAGAAGGTAAACACCCCTGACAACTATGATCACTATTCACACTACAACTAAAAGGGCCCTATAGGTCACACGGCCTTGATCTCCTCCCATAGTCTTACTGATTTTAGCATCGAAGTCCCTGCATGAACAGCTAAGTAGACTTCTAAGCCTTGTGTGTGAGTTTTGTGCAAGTGAAAGTCAATTCATCAAAGAACTTGAGAAGGAGGAATTCCGAGGAGAGCAGTCAACTAATTTCATATCTATCAAATAATATTAAGCTATTTATGATCTTAGACTTATGTGTGAAAAGTTCTAATTTAGACCCCAAGTTGTTATTAACCCAATTATCACAATCATCAATATCAATATCAAAATAAGCATAAAAGAAAAACAACACAAAGATTTTGGTAACGAAACAAAAACGTTTATAATTTTCAAGACTCAATTTGTAACCCCAAAAAACTACTCGTTCACCTCCATCACAATGACTTCAGAACCTCTAACTTTCTTCTAAACTGATCATCTTCAATTCCGCTTTAAACCATAACTATGGTAGTTGTAGGCTTTTATGTGGTTTGAATGATAGGAATGAAACTATGAGAAGATTTGATATGTTTATGCTCAATAACAAAAGTAAAACTCTCCATTAACAATGAGAAATAGCCTCTCAAGTCTCGTGAAAATTGTGGCTTATGACGCTTACATAAAGAATAAGAAAAATGAAGTTCTTAGACTAAATCAGTTAGGTTTAAAGGAGGCCATCTTATTTGAACAAGATTAATTCTTGTTTGAATGCAAGTTAGGGTTTGACAAATTCATCATCGATTTCATCACCTCGATCAAATGAGATTTGGCTGAGCCGTGGACCGAGCTTCTCAGGTTTAAGTATTTAATGGATTTGCACCACTTCGGTTGAACGACTTTCAACCAAATGTCACAATTTTAAGTAGTGAACTTGATGCACTAGTTTGGTCGATCAAGCTCTTTTAGACTTCAATTCTTGACTTCTCTTGAACTACATTATAATGTCGACTGAAACTTAAAACTTACAACATAAGATAATGTGGATTAGTCTTTTATTGTATGAATCTTCAATTCTTTAACATGGTGAATGAAGTTATTGATCCTAAGTAATGATAGGTTACTCATAGGGAGACTCCCAAAATAACTTGTCTTACTTTGTCAAAGTAATTTCTGCAATCATTCTCTTCTAATAGAAGATTCTCAACCCCCCTTCAACAACAAGAGATTAACGTATTCCAACTTTATTATTTAGTTCAAGCCTTTTTTATTTTTTCTTCAGATCAAGATCTAACCTCTTATGGCATAAAAAATATCTTGCTTTGTCTGGGCTTAAAATATGAGTGTTGCCGAGCACAATATGAGACAATATAAACCTTCCATCATGAGTATAAAGTCGCATTGATCCTGGCCTTGCATCCCATTTTCTTCATTGGTTTTGCCCTAAGAATATTACATGATTTGCTTTTTGACGTGCCTTCACGAATATATGTAATGGTAAAGTATCTTAACTTCCCATTATCTCCAAGTCAAGAAGTCTTTTTGCCACACCAAAACCCACTTGCTTAGCATATTACATATAATATAATGCAACTTCTTCTTTGAACCTAAAAATCATTCCAACCTTTGGTTCTTCAACAATTTGATTTCCAAAAATAATCCTATCTAGACTGCCACTATCCTCATTATCATCCACATCTAACTCACATTCAGTTTGATTTCCATCTATATCAAAAAGAAGAAAACAAAGTTAAGACTAGAGGAAACAATCAACATAGTTGAACAACAATAGATTTAAGGGTTTTGACTTGAAATTTATGTCTTATTCCCTCCATCTTGGAATTAGAACCTCTCCAATGGAATCCAACTGGAGAGGAGCCAGTCCTCTATAGGGAAGGGCAAAATTGTCCTTCCAAAATATGAAAGGACAGTTTTATCCTTTCAATATAAAGAATCGGCTCCTCTCCCGTTGGTTTCAACTAGAGAGGATCCTTGTCCCTCCATCCCACAATAGATGATGTATTTCCCTTTTTGAGTAGTCCCAAACTAGCAAAAAATTTCAAAAGGCATAATCCATTTGACTTCCCATGCTACCCTTGAACTTTAATCCATCTTCTTTCAAATTTGAACTCACATTTCTTAGCCCATCTTAGGGCACTCAGGAAGAGTTTTGTTTCATTAAAATGCATGTTGATTTGTCAACTTTCATCCAATATTGTGGGACGAAGGGAGTATATATATATATATATATATTTTCTAATTTGAAGGGAGTATATTATTATCACGCATTTTGGTTTATGTTATTATTTTTCAAGTAACAAGAAAATAGTGTTAAAGAAAAGTTAAAGTTGTGCTCTTACAGGAAAAAGCTCTCTTAGTTTAAAATGCGACTTAAAATTCTATGCAATTCTAGTTTAACACGTATAAGACTTGACTAAAGCAGCTAAAGGGTTTAAATAACTTTCATAGACACTTCTTCTCATACATCGCAATACAATGGAGACTGGAGAGAGTCCTAGGGTTATAGAAAGATGCCTTCCCTAAGTACTAGATTGTGGGTATGATGTTTAATGGTCATGTTTAGTGCAGAATGAATAATCTAACGGTCCATCTTTCTCAAGATCTTGCTCATAATAATGATTCATGGGTGAAGAGCCAAAGGCTTTGTAACATTTATGTTATGAGATGTTTTAGCCTTCTTTTTACTTGAAAAAAATACAAAATACAAAATCTGGATTTCACTCGAGGTGGAACCACCTTATAGCTTGAGGGGCTGAATTAGGTAGTTTCTTCAAAAAATTAAAAAAATCTCTTAAAATCATATATTTTATTTTATATAAAGTAGACCTTTAAAAATTAATTTATTTCTCCTAAAATTTTATTTTTTAAAGTTTGGTCCATTCACACTCAAAAGTAAAGATTCCGTTTTTAGTTTTATAGAAAAACTTCACAAAGGCTTTTTAAACTTTTATGCGATTTGAATAACTCCCTCAATATTTGATTTCTTTTAATTTGACCTCTCAAACTTTTAATTTGTCTCATTTAGCCCCCTCCATTAGAATTTTTGGTTAAATCTTAATGCAGTGATGCAAAATTACCAAAATACTCCTTATTTTATATATATTTTTTTAAAAAATTGTTTAAAATATAGGGATATTTTATAAATTTCAATAAGATTTAATGGTGAAAACAAACAAAAATGGGTGAATTGAGACAAATTAAAAATATGAAAGGTTAAAATGAGAGAAATCAAATATTAAAAATTATTTAAATTATGTGAAAGTTTAGGAACCTTTAATTTTTAATAAAGTTTTTCTTTAATTTTATTGGATTACAAATAATTCCATGTTGTATAAAAAGTGGGCTTGGTCAGTCCCAACCGTGGAAGTGATTCTCACGCTGGAAAATCTGTTAGGCCCGTCCAAAACGCAAAACCCCATTGACAATATGCAACCTTCGACCCGAAAAGGAAAACCATTGACACAGCCGCCCCCGCCTTATCCCTCCAAATTCCTCCTTTTTGTTGTTCCCGCTACAAAAATTGCCGGCCAAAAGCCAAGTCCAATGATCATTGACCCCACGCCACTTTCGCTCTCCCATCACCCTCTCTACCTTCCAATCAAATTCAAGTGAAAAATATCACCCACAAATAATACTGAATTATTTGATCTATGTTAAGCCAAAAAAAAAAAAAAAAAAAAAAAAAGGTTAAAATTCAGGAAAGAAATCCAACGTCAGGTAAAGAACAAAGTGAAAACAAAACCATTTATTTGTTTTTTATTTTTAAAAAATGGTTAGAAGATATTTTTTTCTTTTTTCTTTTTTAATAGAGAGAGAAGGAAAAACATGAGGGACGTTAAACTTAACGCATTAAACGGCCACTGGTTGTGTCTGTGAGGTGGGAACCACCTCACGTACCCTCCTCCTTTGACAGAGTAATACACCATGTCCATGACCATGACCATGACCAAAAACTACCACCAACTCCCTTACAAATCCAAATTAGAAGGAAAAAAATGAATTAAAAACAAGAAAAACAAAGCCATAAAACGATATCTTTGTTCGTTTTATTCTTATTTTTTTGTTTTTGGCTTAGGATTTGGCCCTTTGTTGCCTGGTTTTGCGCAGCTCCTCATCGGGGTCGGAGACAATAAGTTTTCTGGGATTTTTGTTGATTCTCCAAAGGGGTCCGGCCCCTGGGCGTTGCTGCTGGTGGTTGGGATTTTCTTGGTTTCAAAAGCAAAAGAAAGTGCTTTGAGTTTCTGTTTCTTTATTTTTTTGGTGTTCTGAAAATGTGGAGGGACCCCGGAGCTCCTGCTGATTCTTTCTACCTGGTCCGGCCTGAGTGCACCGATGTTCCAAAAACCCGCTTCAAGATCAAGGTCCGGTGGTTCTTTGTGGTTTTTATTTTTATTCTGAGTTTTTCAGATACCCTTTTGGATGTTTTAGATACCCATTGGTTTAATTTGGATAAATTATCTTTGAGAATGATCGAGGTGCTATGTGATGTGTTCAATTCGAAGGTATATGGTGTTTATTTGGATCATACATGTTACGGATTTAGTAAGGTGAGGATAAATGGTAGAGATTTGTTCATTTGTGTTGGAAATTTATAATTTTGTTGACATTGGAGAGTCATGTACAAGAATAAAGATTGTGAATACTTCTATGGTAGAAGGCATTTATGGTAATGTAGTCAAGGTTTTTGAGATGGTGACATTGGGCTCATTAAGATCTCATATAAAATTTCAGATTGTATGCCGATTTACGTTTAATCCCATCATTTTGACATGCAATAGAGATGTCTTTGTGAGGGCAATGCCTTATCATTATTATAGGTCAAACTTGCTGCTCTGGTCCGAGCAGCTTTCTTGCTTCCAATTTAGAGAATATGTTTCTCTCATTTTCTGTCACTGGTATAGTTGAGAGGGTATTTTTAAGAACTGAACGTAGAACAAAAAAAGAAAAAAAGAAAAAAGAACTAGTCATATGCATTTACAAGTCTATAATTGTGGGTACTTTGTAATGGAGTGCATTGGAGATCTAATTATATATCTTTCCTTTTAAGAGTTGTTTCCTTACCAAAATTTTGATGAGGTTTCCTGCTATTACAGACATGCCTTATATGTAAAAGCCATATTTAAGAAGTCACCCAGAGTAACTAAGACAAATTGAAATTTCCAATTCATAACAAGTCCTCTGTGTTGCTTGTTATTTCTATTACTGAATTTTTTAATCTGCTTATGCAGGCAGGTAAAACTCTAAGTGTAAGGAAATGGAATGCTGCATTTACTCCAGAAGGGCATCTGGATATAGGCAAGACTCTAAGTCGAATTCAACGTGGGGTAAGAGCTTCTTCATGGTTCACAACCTGCCTAAAATTATGTTAGAAGTTTTTTGTTATAGTGGAATGTGAAAATCAGTTTGCATTGCAGCATATTAATCATTCTTTATATATTAGATATCTATAGTATCGTGAGAAGCCGTGCAAAGATCTGTTCTTGTAAATTGGGTGTGAAATGTTGACCTGGAGAATTAATTCACTCACTCTCTTTGTATTTGGACAATGTAGCCACTTCTTTTCTTTTTTTGGAAAGGTCAACACGACTCCCCATACCCTTACGGAATAGTGATGCAAGGAAGCCTGTAGGATACATGGCTCTAACAAGAAAGAAAGAAATTGATTTTAAATTCGTTGATTTGTGCATGAATACCAGATTGAAACCCTTCTTCACACCTGTTGGTTCACTCTGAATACCAGGAATGAAAGATCAACACTTGATTGATTCAACAAGATTACCCAACGCTGAAAAATATGTAGAACACTTGTCTAGAAATTTTATTCAAACTCAAATTTGTTCTTGGCTGAAAGCTACACTTTTACCTTACATAATACAAAGTACAATAATACTCTTCTGAAACACCAAATCTTAAGAAAAAAGAGCAAAAACATGACAAAACGTGTAAAAAAATAGCCCAGTTGCCATTCTGTGAGGCCACCATTTGAACGGGAGTCATGGTTGTTTGAATGAGATGCACCTGGGTCGACCGATCGATAAATATAGTGTGCTGTAGTCTGCACACTCACTACTAGTCACTCATCAGATGCATACTTCTTAAAAAGTTCCAGGAACAAAATGCGTTATAACTTCACAAAGGGTTGACAATATCGATCAATATATGAGCAAAAGTTGACAAGAACAAGGACAGCACTAAATTTTAACAAATGTTCCATAAAAACTTTCAGATTACCTAATATGGTGTAGCATAGTATTATTAACATTTTTCCTAGTCTTTCAACTTAATTATCTCAATGATCTTGTCTAGGCTACATTTATCATATGACTGCAATTTCACCAAAATTTCCAACATCTGCTCCATAACATATATCTGATCTAAACTATTATTATGTTGCTTTTCTCATGCCCCTGGTGTACTTGAGTTTGTTCCCTTTTTTTTTTTTTTTTTCTTTCTCTGACAGCTCCAAATGAAGCTGAAGTTGTTCCACCACTTTATTTTATACTTATTCTAATTCATGTTTTTTATAACTTAGCTGAACAAATCACCTAGATATTTTACTATGTCATTAATGATCATGTTCCTTTCCTGCATTGCGGCTAAAAATTTGCCATTTATTTACTTTTTGATAACTAATAAGATCTATTAATTATATGTCATTTATAAATCATCACCCTTGAGATAGATGTTATGAATCTGAGCTCAATCACTTTATAAAATCTATTGTTCTTGTTTTACATGGATTAGGAAAAATTTATGCTCCTGATCACTTAAAAGAACACACTATGGGTATGTTAAACTCTGCTTATGGGCATTGGTAAAGCTTTTGTTATCAATTTTGTGGAACTTTGTATACTTGAGCAATTATACTGTGGAGTCTACCCTATTTCTTCACTTTTAGATATTTTCCTTTTCGTATATTCCTTTTTTGGATGCATTATCGTTCTCTTATTTATTTGCTAAATTAGGGGATCCATCCATCAATTAGAGGAGAAGTGTGGGAATTTCTACTTGGTTGTTATGATCCTAAGAGTACATTTGATGAACGGGAGCAGATACGGCACCGTCGAAGGTAGTCCTTTTTCCTTTTTCGTCAAATACAAAAGTTAGTATGTTAAGGATTATACTGGGTGGCACATAGGGAATCATTGGCGAAGGATTAAGGATAGATTTAGGGTGTTGTTGTCACTTGAAGAGTTCAAAATCACTGATTTTACTCAATTTTTCTTCTTTTATTTTGGACCAGTTAGTTATCCTGATTTTACTCATTGATTATACCGAAATAATCAAATAATCAAACCTATCTCCCACTATAGCGCAGATTTATATCCTGTAAGAGCTCAAATTTTGCTGCACTATCTGCTGATATTAGGAGACTATCAGTTAAGTGTAATTCTACTCCTTCAGGATGCAATATGCTAGGTGGAAGGAAGAGTGCCGCCAAATGTTTCCTGTTGTTGGGAGTGGAAGGTTCATCACAGCGCCTGTAGTCACTGAAGATGGTCAGCCCATTCAAGAACCCTTAGTACTTTTAGAAACAAATGCAGGCAAGGGACAAGCTTTACCTCCTCAAGACAATGGTGGGGCTGATATTAAAGCCACAACCAATGGTTTGGATACAATGAAGGATAAGAAAGTAATCCAGTGGATGCTTACACTACATCAAATAGGTTGGTGGTATCTTTTAGTTATAAATGCTCACTTCTTTTCTGTCAGGGCAAAATTCACTTTTAATGTTATGTAAAGCCATGTTTCCCTTAGTATTTTCATGATTAATTTACCTTGTAAGTACTTATTATGTGACACTTCATTATTGTTAAATCACCACTTGTTTCAAAAGTTTAAATTGATACGAAGAAATAAATTTAATCATTTAATCAATACTTCAACACTCCTCTTCACGTGTGAGTTTAAACTCTCTTTTAATAAGTGAGGCCTAAAACGTGAGATATTTAATTGAAATGAGAAGTAAATGACGGAATCAAGATTCGAACTCAGGACCTTTGGCTTTGATGCCATGTTAAATCATCACTTATCCCAAAAGCTTAAGTTGATAGGAAGAAGTAAATTTAATCATTTAATCAATATTTCAAAAATTATTACACCTTGTGATTGGTGACGAGCTGGCATGCTACCTCATTGATCTTAGATGTGTGCATCTTGGGCTTGACATTGTCTTCTAAAACCCTTTGTCACAATGTCAATGAACTTAACATCCATATAGAGTCTCTTCAGCATGAGTTCTGGTAGCCTGGAATCTTATAGTGTTCCAACTCTCTCTCTCTCCCTAAATTTCTGGTAGGAAATTCAGATGTCAATTTACTTCAAGAAAATTTTTCCAGTTCCTATTTTGCAGTTTGCTTTAATATTTCTTTTAGTTGTTTCAATTACTTATGCTTTGATCACTTTGTCTTACTTTGTCCAATTATGAGTTTGTCACTTTTGCCAATTTTGCTTGTTTGGGAATGTATGTCCCACGCTGAAAGTTAAAGGTTTCAAATTTTTTACTTTCCCTTTTTATCCTCATTTTGATATTTGTCTTCATGAATGCTTAAAAACAATTATGCAAGGGCGATATTGGGCGAACATACAATTGCTATTCCTTAAAATGTGTTCTATTTTGGACACTCATTGTGAGATGAATGTAGTAGTGGTTATCGATTACATATAATGATTCAGAGGTTTTTGTGGATTTGCAAATTTGATTTAATCAGCATGCATTTGGTTTCTTATGTGGTTGGTGCCATAACTTGCCAATGAAATTAAAATGATATTCAAGATAGCACTAAAATCACCTAGTTTGAGTCAATCTGTCCTGCTTGAACGTGTTAGTTCTAGCTTGTTTGAGGTTGAAGCATTGATTTATTTGTGGTGTGAACCAATTGCAATATGTTTATTTTGAAGTTTCCTGTATTTATTTAGTTATAATAGCATTGTTGTACTCAAAGGTTTATTGGGTTGACATTTTCTGTTTGCCTTAATATCAATGTCAGGTCTTGACGTGGTTCGAACTGACAGGACATTGGTGTTTTACGAGACACAAAAAAACTTGTCAAAACTTTGGGATATTCTTGCTGTTTATGCATGGATAGATACAGATGTTGGCTATTGTCAAGGTGGGTAATTCAAATGGACGTGTAATGCATTATTAAGGGCTTATTAAAATGATGAATAACATTGCTATGTTGGAAATTCTCAATCCGTTATATCTATCATGATCTCCACTTCCATTGGCTTTGCTGCTGAGTTGTTAGCTTTATCAAGAAGGCATTGTAGCCTGTAGCTTAATATGTCGTGGCTGAGCAGATATGAGATTTACAGCAAAAAGAAGAGAAAATGACTGATTATGAATAATGCGTATTATATGCTTGAAATGCTTGGAATATTATATAGGATAGGAATACACATCTAGTGGCTTCTATTAGTATAAGAGGAGTGCTACATATACTCCCAAATGTACACTTCTTAGCATGGACGGAACTAGAAATTCAATTTTAAGTGGGTCAGATTGTATAAAAAAAGTAAAAAAATTCAGGGGTCAAAATAAGAAAAAAAATTATAAAAAAAAGCCTATTTTTTTTTTCTAACAAATTTAAAGATTAAAAAACATTTTTTAATGATTTTTTTTAAGAGGTGGGGTTTGGCGGGGGCCATGGCTAATGGCTCCCACAGCCCCTCTTAATTCCGTTTCTGCTCCCTAGTGTTCATTCCTAGACATGGTAGTGAAAATCATCATCGAATGAAATAACAAATGAAAGTACATGTAGCATTCAATAGTAATTTTCACTATCACGTTAGGGAATGAGCACTTGGGCGTATGTGTAGCATTTCTCGTTAGTATAAATATCTAGCTTAATTAATTGTGATGACCCCGGTTCTTTGGAGGCCAAGTGGGCCTATGGACTACACAGCCCTCTCCCATTCCTTTAAATTCCCTTCTTTTGGTGTAGGCAAGATTTGGTCCTAGGTTTTTTGTCCGATTCCAAGAGACTTGCAGCTGAGCTAACTTATTGATCATCTTTTTTACCATGTTCTCATAAATATTGCTTTTTTTTTTTCTTTTTTTGTAATGCTGATTATTTGTGCACAGGATCTGCTAATGGACACCTGTTATCTTTTGTCTTTGTATTCCCTTAATCTTATGATAGTGTTATTTCTAAAGTTCAAGAATCGAACATTTTTTTTATTATTTCACTTATCATTGAGGAATGAGTAGTAAATAATTATATAATCTGGTTATATTGTTATATAACACGGATCTGGCATTCTTATCTAAAGATATATTTCATTGAAATTCTTCTTATTTACATTATTCTGCTTGCATAGCAAGAAGTAACAATAATTTACATCTATTGCTTGCAACAAAGAGTCACTTCTTCTATCTAACTTTATTACAATGCTGAGCAGGAATGAGTGATCTTTGCTCCCCCATGATAATTCTTCTTGAAGATGAAGCAGATGCATTTTGGTGCTTTGAACGTTTGATGCGGAGATTGGTACCTTTTTGTCCCATAGAATATTTCATACAACATGATATTTCACTTTTAATTAGTGTACTTGTTTACTTTTAGTCACTATTTTATTATTGGATATCTCCTACTGGTTTTTGATGAGATAATTTATTCTACTATCTTCTCAAAGAAGTTCAGGATAAAATTAATTTTTTTCTCCGTGGGTGGATCTTATCTTTTCTTGTCTTTTGAGGGGTTTACGAGGATGTTTGTACAAGGATAGAGTGCTGTTTATGATATTGGCTTGCTTTGATATCTTGAAATGTTGTCTTTGCTCCATTTATTTCTTTTATGTCTTACTTATTTCCTGGAACTTAACATTGCACATACCAACGAGGTTTGTTGATGTCTAAGCTTTGATATGCAGAGGGGTGCCTCTAATTTTACCTACGGTTTTTTAGATCTTCCATAGTTTTGCATCAAACTACTATTATGGAATAAAGTGATGTTAAAAATCTTTTGAGTCTTTATGAATTATAGCGCCTCATTTTAACCGTGTTTTAGTCTGAACTTTTGTGTTAAAAAGGTTCTGCAAAATTTTCATTTTCATAATTTCCATGATATATATCTTCTGTTCAGTTAAAAATAAGCACACCATGTTCCATTCTACAATCTGTTACATCGTTCTTTCAGAGCTGCCAAAAGTTTTTTGACTAATCCTCTTTTGCTTTTAAATTTATTTCCAGTTTCTCATGATATGTGTTCTTATTTGAAAATATACAGAGAGGAAATTTCAGATGTACCGAAAGCTCTGTTGGGGTGGAGACACAACTAAGTAATTTGGCTGAAATTACTCAAGTTATAGATCCAAAACTTCACCAGCACTTAGGTATTGCCTTAAAATTGTGTTATCTGATTCTGTATATTTAGCTCATAATTCTTATCCAGGAAAAAAGAAAAAAGATTTAGCTTCTGATCTAGTCACATTTCAGTTGATAAAGCTTCTCCCTCTCGTGTTACCCAGTATACCATATAAGCCTGAAAATCACCTTTCTGGGGCAGTTGTGAAAATATCACGAGATTTGTTTCTTGTGATAAGTAATAGAATGTATTGTTGATTGAGAGGACACTCAGGTAGACAGAGCATATACAAGAGAACCCCCCTACAAACTTACAATCTAAATTTTTGTTGAATATACACATGTGAGAGGGGAGATTTGTTGTGAGTATTGAGTCTCACATTGAGAAAAAAATAAACAAAGTGAGTAGTTAATATACATAACTGAACCCAAACCCATTAGCTTAAGCTTTTGGGTCGGAGTGGTGTCCAAACATGTATATTAATGTTCTGGACTCCGTTGGCGATAGTCTCTCTAACAAGTGGTATTAGAGCCGATGGTGGTGCAAAAATGAGACTCTCTGGAGTAAGGACATAGGTGCAAAGGTGCGGGCATGGACGTAGGGTCCCTAAAGTAAGGGGCAAAGGTTGATGGAATGGGTACAAACAAGGGTTCTTTGAGTAAGGAGTAAAAGTCTCCGGAGTAAGGGGCAAAGGTCTATGGTATGGGCACAAACAAGAGTCCTTGGCGTAGGGGCAAATGTGTATGGTGCCTTCGTCCCTAAAGTAAGGGGCAAAGGTTGATGGAATGGGTACAAACAAGGGTTCTTTGAGTAAGGAGTAAAAGTCTCCGGAGTAAGGGGCAAAGGTCTATGGCATGGGCACAAAAAAGAGTGTCCTTGGCGTAGGGGCAAATGTGTATGGTGCAGGCAAACCTATATAGCGCATAGCAATGTGGTGATGAACTCACACATGAGGGAAAAATTGTTGAGTATACACGTGTGAGTGTAAAAAGACTGAATCCCACATTGGAAAGATGTCACAAATCTGATTGGTTAATATAGCATAGTTGAACTCAAACCCAAACCCATAGGCTTAAGCTTTTGGGTTGAGTAATTCCCAACATGTTATATTATAGTGAAAGACTCCCCAAGGTGTCAATCTCCCTAATAAATTTCAAATGATGTTTTTGTGTTGGCCAAACAGCCCTTGCCAATTAAAGAACACGCATGCCACCTTTGGCATCACCTATCACCTACCAAACCCCAAAGGTAAAGACAATGGATCATAGTTCTCTTGCTTAAGAGAAATTGTTAGAAAAAGGGGAGGTCCTTCAGTTATATGCAATTGAAATCAGGAATTCGAATTAAGAAAATAATGGAGAGAGTATTAGGGGAAGTTTTCAATCGATTTTTCTTTGGATGAGTCATTCATAGGAGGCATCCTCAAATGTTCAAATTGCGATGCTGGTCTACATGGCTGGTGGCAAAGATCTTATGAAAAGTGTTAATTGTAGTTTTTTTTTTATGAAAAGAACTTCTCTGTCATAGTATTGCTAATACAGTCCTGCTAGATACCAAAAATTTTTAAAATGTCAGTAGTTTTTATTGAATTTCATATGCCACCCAAAGAAAAGAAACAAGAATCCATTCCCCAACATTTCTTTCTAATTTATAATATATGAAAAGGAGTGAGCAAGAAAGGCAGCATTTACCTTAGCTTCGTTTTTGAATTAATAGTCTGCACTGACAAAGGAACTCAACCATTGGCATGCTGTTAAACAAACTTATATGATGATTTGCCTTGTTGAATTGGTGTTGATGTTGTCATCAGCTATAAGGGCCATTTACCGGTTTATTATTTTTCATTGATCATAGTTTCTATATTCTATAATGTCAAGAGTTGAAATGATTGCCCTCGTGATAATTCATATATATTTCTATTTTCTTCAACATCCATTGATTTGATTCTCAAGAGAAGAAAGTAACAGTGAAGCCTGTCTTTTGATCATGGAACACAGAGACACTAGGTGGAGGTGATTATCTATTTGCTTTCCGGATGCTCATGGTTTTGTTCCGTAGAGAATTCTCTTTTTGTGACTCATTGTATCTTTGGGAGGTAGGATTTAACTTCTCTTGTATCTTTTTCATATTTTTTTGTTTGACTTTTTTTATGCTGTGTACGTTGGAGTTCTTGAAACTATTCCTCACCAAATTTAACTTCCAATATTCTTTTTTATTATTATTTATAAGTAATCGAGATATTATTAAAAGTATAAGGCGCCCCTAGGTACACATGAAGTATACATGAAAAAACAATTAATTAGAAGGAAAAATGAGAGCAAGGAAATTATGGTAACTAATCACTAAAGGATAAACAAAAGTTGCTGTACAAAGATACAAAGTACAGAAAAATAATGACTTAAGTTCCTCCAAAGTCCTCTCAAGGTCCTTAAATCTTCTATCATTCATTTTCCTCCATAGACACCACAAGAGGTATGAAGGTATCATCTTCTACATAGCAGCACTTTGAGTGCTGTCGACAGACCACCAACACACAAATAAGTTGACTACTCGTCTAGGCATTACTCAAGACAACCCAAATCTACTGAAAAATACATCCCGTAAGGCATCAGCCACCTCACAATGGAGAAGAAAATGGTCTACGGACTCCTCGTTCTTTTTACACATACAACACCTATCAACCGCAATGATGTGTCGTTTCCTCAGATTATCCATGTTAAAGATCTTTCTTAGGGCCTCCAACCAAGCAAAAAAAGGCCGCCCTCAAAGGAACCAAAGTCCGCCAAACACTCTTCCAAGAAAAATGTAAGCCATCATTGCGAACCAACACATTGTAGAAAGATCTAACAATGAACAAACTCTTTTGGAGGGGATCTACCAAAACTTGTCTTCACCTTCCCGTCTCACTCTAACAAAATACAAAACCTTGAAAAAAGAGGCAAAGACATCTACTTCTTAATCATGAGCTGCTCTAGCAAAGCTTACATTCCACTGAGTGGAGCCACCCGCAAACTCCAAGTTTGTCACAACAGAAGCATCTTTCGCACTTGCAATGCCAAATAAATCTGGAAAGGTGTCTATAAAAACCATATGCCCACACCATAGATCATACCAAAAATAAACCTTAGTTCTATTTTTCACCTCAAATTTGGTATGGCTAGAGAACTTCTTCGACCCCTTCTAATATTCTTCTATAAACCCACCCCATATGTCATTAGAACAGCACGCACCCCACAAACCGCCAAATTTAACATCTACCACCACTTTCCACCAAGCCTCTCTTATACGTATAACGCCATAGCCATTTCCCTAAGTGAGCTTGATTGAACATCAACAAATTTCAGACCCCCAACCCTCCTTTAGAAATTGAAGAACAAACCTTGGATCAGCTTACCAGGTGATATTTAAACTCTTCACCTAGCCCACCCTATAAGAAATCACGTTGAAGCTTCTCAATACGGTTTGCAATACCCGCTGGAAGAAGAAATAAATACATGAAATATGTAGGTAAATTGGAAAGTATACTCTTTATATAGGTAACCCTACCACCCTTAGACAAATACATCATTTTTTAACTAGCCAGGCAACGCTTTATCTTTTTAGTAACGTTGTTTCAAATAGATTTGGAGTATCACTCACAAAAAGAAGATGAGAGATGTCCATCCCTATCCCCATTGAGAAACTAGATTACAATCCCCCATTCATTGCAGCAGAAAACATCCTACCCAGCCCCTCTGTCATAATGACGAACAACAAGGGCCAGAGGATCCCCTTGTCTTAAGCCATAGAAGTTACTAAAAAAACCGGTGGGAGTGCCATTCACCAAAACTGAGAACCGCACTATAAAAATACAATGAGCTATTCAAGAGCTCCACTTACCCCCAAAACCACACCTCCTTAGCATGCATAGTACACCTGTCTCCCCAGATCTTATTCTACTATCAAAGCATTCATTGGCAATAAGAATAGAATCTACCTACCTCAAATAATGCATTATGCAACATAGAGATAATCTTCTCCAACATTGTCTTTAGCTTGTTTGCCAGAATCTTAGCAATAATTTTGTAAATGCCACTCACAAGGTTAATCGGGCGAAAGTCTTTAGTATCAACAGCCCTTAGAATCTTCGGAATGAGGGCAATGAATGTAGCATTAAGGCTCATTTTGAACTTACCACTAGCATGGAAGTCACAAAAGACTTTCATAATGTTTTCTTTTAACACATCCCAGCAAACTTGGAAGAACGCCATAGAGAAACCGTCAGCGTCTGATGCCTTAACTTCCAATATTCTCTGAACTTGGGTCCCCCTTCCACATGTTTTGTGTTGTTTTGTCATTTATATAGATGCATGTTCAAATATAAAGTTTAAGGTGTGATTTATACAGATGTAGATGCATGCTTCACTGATTCAATTTGTTCAATCATTATTCTAATATTTCTGGCTAAGTTTTATCGATTAAGCTTACCTTAGCTAGTCTACATCCTATCTCATAACTGAGAGTTTCGAATGTTGAAGTCCAATGAGTTTGGGTGATCCCTTGGTGAATAATTTTGAATTCCTCTATCTAATTATTGCATTAACTCATAAAGTACCACAAGATGATTTGTGGAGATGAGGTTTACCTCTTTTTACCCACATGTTTGTATAATTTGTGGAGTACAACATGGGCTTACAATATTGATGATTTATTAAGGAATGAAGCCCAACATGTGTGGGCTGAAACCACCAGTATTGGTCTCTTTATGTTTTTTCATCAAAAGTGATTTTTTTTTTTAAAAAAAAAAATTATGATGTTGGACCCTCCTTATCTACTCGAGAAAGGATCTCATTCTCTCAGTTCACTTCCAAGTCATAGATCTCTACAGGATCTGTCCAGCTATTGTCATCCTTAGCTTACTAATGTAGAATATGATTTTATTTTTATTTTTTTTTACATTTTTATTCCTTTTTATTTTTATTTTTTTGTTATTTGGTTTGTATCCTAGACCCACCTATAGACAAGCATACCCCATGGCCCCCAAAATTCGCTTGTCCCATAATTTGATACCAGGACTTCTTGCATTAGCACCTGGGATAACAAATGACATCAAATAAAATTGCTAATTTGTGTGGCTTTAAGAAATGTCCAGTCAATCAGTTTCTTTATTTGATTATTCCTCTAAATTTGAATTCCAAATGATGCAGAAGGGATCAATCAAAGAAGTCTTATACACCTCAGGGTTTTTTTTCTTATAATTGCACATTGGACATATTGTTACTTTTCTTAACAGTTAATCTGTGGTTGTTTGAATTCTTGACAGATGATGTGGGCCCTGGAATATGATCCTGACTTATACTCGATGTATGAAGAACCTGAGTTAGCTAGTGAAAAAGCTGAGGGATCCAAAGGAAAAGCAAAATCAATACGTCAATGTGGAAAGTATGAGAGAGAAAATATGAAAATTAGAGCAAAGAGTTCAGAAGCCCCCCTCCCCATCTCCATTTTCCTTGTTGCTAGTGTTTTAAAAGATAAGAGCTCAAAGCTACTGCAAGAAGCTCGGGGCCTCGACGACGTTGTCAAGGTTAGCTTGATGAGTTGATAACTTTCAATGCTTCAAAAGCCTCCAATATGCTGATTATTTTAGGTGGGGAAAATTCTAAATAAGTAGAGAACACAAGTGAGTAAATAGTAAAGATGCCCTTGGGTGTGAATCCAGGTGGTGAAGAGGTGGGTAAGGTTGGCGTAGGTCTTGGCTCCAACATTGCTTAACACTTGGATTCCCCCCAACCCCACCTCCCAAAAAATAAAAAAGAGGAAGGTGTGCAACAGTATAATTCACCTACCGACCTTAAGTTATATTCTTTGCTTGTAAAAAAGAGGTAAGAAAAAAATCCCCCTTCTTTCTATCAAAACAGTTTTGAAGTCCCCTCGGTTGCTATGTTTGTATTCTCATGATAATGATTTTAGAATATAGATTTTGATCTCCTGAGGAAACAGTAGTTGGATACTGATGAAGCATTTTCCATACATGTAATTATCCAGGTCTAGTAGGCACGTGCTGAATGTCTCTTTCTAAATCATCTTTTCTCTTCTCTTGTTTTGTTTTTAATCCTTTCCAGATATTGAATGACATAACTGGAAATCTAGATGCCAGAAAAGCTTGCTCTGGGGCAATGAAACTTCACAAGAAATATTTAAAAAAGGTAATGTTCTTTTCTTGGAATTTTGTTATAAATCTTTGGCTTGGATTTTAAATCTCTCCTGAAGTAAGAAGAAACAGTGCAACATGGCAACATGGCATAATAGGCACTAGTTTATAGAAGTGAGTGAGCCCTCAAGAGTTTTAACACTCCACTAAAAAAAATTGTGAAAAATGATCAGATTGGAAGATGACATCTTAAAACCAATCAGTCAAATAGTACACTCTGGTGCTTTATTTGTGGCCATACATTTTGGTAGCAATATTTACCTTGGTTATAGTATAAGAATGCACCCTAATTTTGAAATTCATGGCCAACAAACTTTTCTCTCTGATGCTTATTTATCAATGGACATACTGACCATCAACCTTTTCTGAAAGAGTCCAAGAGTCTATTAAAAGATATGTATGTGTATATTAGATATTATGCTGCACTCACTGGATAAACTAGTTGTAAAAGATTATGCTTGCATTTATATGTTTTTATTTAGTACACTTTTTCTTCCAACTGCAAAATTTAACGAATCAATGCACAAGCTGTGTGTATTGCTCCATTAGAAGTGAAGCCTGTTGGTGGCCCTCTAAAGTCATTGTTCTTTCATTGATACCGCAGGCCAAGAAGACATAGCCGTGGAGAAAGCACATGATTTTTTGGCCAATCAAGAAATAATAGGATGTCTCCTACTTGGTGATTTGTTTTGGCAAGATAATAATTTACTTGCATAGATTTTTTCGGAGTTGCACAGAATTGTATGATTGCTTGAGCACATTTCTTCCTCAAAAGTCATTGTTGTATGTTAAAATGATCTCATTATTTGTATATCCAAAACAATTTTTTGCTAGGGCTTACACGAATCTACTTTGTAAGCACTTGTTTTGTAACAATCTGCAAAAATACAAAAAGAAAACTGATACACGATTCAATTTGATGTCAATGAAATGAATTTAATTTATCCCTTCTGTCTTTTCTTTTGGGAAGTAACTGAGTAGTACATCTTTATAAACAGTAGTTGCAGCTAAACTTAGGCTTTCTTTTTCTATTTCTTTTTCGTTTTTTTGGTTATCCATGATACCTCCAGTCACAATGCGCTCTTGCCAGTGGATCTCATATGGCATGTCAAGCTGATTTAATGGGAAGAAGAAACCTTTGCAAAATCTGGAAGCCAAATAATTTAGTTTTGACCAAGAGTTACATTCTTATAGACCATGTAGGAACAAGATTCAATCTGACAGGTAGCCTTTAAATCGCAGGTTTGGAACTGAACTCATTGGAATTAAGACACGTGTCTTATGTGTCCTGTTATGAAACACGTGTGACATAGGAAGGGAAAGATTTCCCACAAAATAGATTAAGAACAACATAAAATAAAGATAAATTTATGTTGATCAGAGTCTCACCACAAAGAGAAGAGGAGTCACACCACAAATAGAGAAATCTCATCTCAAAATAATTAGCATAAAACTTGAATACTTTCATTGATAAATAAACTATGTTACATTGATATATAGGCACTAGCCTCTTATTTGATAAAACTTAACCACTACTAGGATGATAACTACTATTAGAATAATCTCATTCTGTCTTCCTTTCAGACCTAGAGTGGGAAAGATCTTTCCTTGTAACTCTTTTCTTTATTCAATTAAAAAAAAAAAAAATACTATTAGGATAACATAAATGATAAACACCGGTACTTCAATAGTTGATCACTTATTAACTATGTTGATTGAAATGATAAGATAATAAAGATAAGTAACTCATGGCGGCAAATCCCATCTAATCTCAGCACTAGTATTCTTCCAATCTACAAGAAAACACAGAAAATACCCATACTCTTTTTCATTGAGAACTTCTTTAGGCTAGAGAACCTTGGTGCAGAAAGTCTGATCATTGAAGAGGACATTATTGAGTGGAAGATAGTGGATGGTCCAAAATTAGGTTATGGACAGCACTCTTTCTAGTAAGCATTTACAGAAAGTTCTGAGAGGACTTAGACTGCATCTTCTACCTTATGGATCAAGCTTGGGAAATTGCTTATGCCAGAAATTCCTTGAAGGAGTGCTTAGAGTACTGCATCTTCCAGCGTTTATGAGTTTACTATTATTTTTTGTGTGATAATGCCATAAATAAGCCCAAGGCCCAAAGCGTTAGCCCCAATTAATATAAAGACCTACTTACTTACCGGAATTAGTAAAAAGCCTTGGAGCCTCTATCCTATTCCTACATATCATTGCTGCACAACTATAAGCCCACCACGTGATAATAAAATAAAAAGTATAGTATAGAAGAGAGGAACTGTTTCCAAATAAGATAAGAGCTTCTTCTACCCTCAAACTTTCTCTCTTCTATTTTCCTCAACAAATTTACTAACTTATGCTTTGTTTGTTTCGGTGTAAAATGATTTTTGAAAAATATTTTTAATATTTTTCAATGTTTGGTGTGACGGAAAATTATAAACATTTTCGGTTTGACCAAGAAAATGCTTCTTTAATTTCTATAAAATGATTGTCTTTTTTTAAAATCGTAAATCATTTTTCGAGTTTAAACTTTTCATTCTCAAATTGTCGAGCTACTATCAAAACACCGTCAGATCTCTGCTAGACTATTGTCAGGACCCGCCCAAACCCCACCGTGACCTCATTGGGACACAATTGGAATCGAGACCCCGTCATGACCCCTCCGGGACACCTCCTAGACCCCACCTTAACCCCTCTAGGACCCCGCCGAGACTTTGGGACACTATTGAGACCCCGCTAGCCATCGGCCAACGTCAATAACTGTCTTTTTGTCTTGCAGGTAACCCTTTGTCCAGTCTAATTTCGCAAGTTGAAACTTAGAAGTACTTAGTGAAACTGGGACCATACGTGCTTCATGAATATGACATCTTTCCTTTGTAATGTTACAAAAGAAAGTAGTTTAGTGGAGCCGCTACGTGCTTCATGGTATACAGCAATCTTTCCTTTGTAATGTTCCAAAGCCTTCAAACTTGATGTCACGCTTGGGGATGTCATATAAAGCTAGCCATCTTACGGTTTTAATCACATTTTCTGTTGCTTTCTTTTTATTATTGGTTACATACACATCTTAACCATGTTTACAATATGTTTTTCCATCATTGAACGCTTGGAATTAAAATATTAGAATGGGTGGGCTCCTCAACAACAAAACCAAAACAAAAAATACAACCAAATAGTAAGAAATGAGTTAAAAAAAAAAAAAAAAAGACCCGGTAAGCAACACTAAGCATATCATATAAAGCTGAGATTTTCATTTCTTGAGAAAGATCCTATTTGTGATTTATTCATTTTCTCTTCTTGCCTCTTAAAAAGTTGTGATCTTCCATCACAAAGGCCTTAATCAATTTACTTCATGAGGTAACCAGTTAAAACATTAACTTCTGCGAACTGTGATGCAGGGGTATTATTATCATTTTAAAAGAAAATTATGTCAGGTTTAATGGAAAATCTTAACTGATTAAGTGAAAGGGTTAGGTAATTTGGGTGGTCAATTGCAACTTTCTAAAATTTGAGCAAGCATTCCAATTTGGGTATAAGTATGACCATATCACAGGTTTCCTCTTAGTATCCAGCATTGTTTTATTCCTTCTTACAGATCCCCCTAGATAAACCAAAAATCATAGATTAAAATATCCTAAGACAAGAATCCTGTCCACCCTACAAAAGTCTTAATATTGGTTCCAGCAAGTTGACCTTCATATAGTTGCATTGATATTCTAGGACAACCTATTTGCCAGTGTTTTTATATGAAAACATTGAGATCAACAATTAAGTTGGAAGACCAAAAGACTTCCAAAAGTCTCAAACTGCATACATACTAGTAAACAAAATGGCATGCAGTGAATCACAGATCACTGTACAAAACAGAGTATCTGTCAGACACCATTGTTATATAATTGTTACAATTTCATTCAGATTATCATTATGTCTGTTTTCAACTTGTTACATTCTCCATCTGCCTTTGGAACCAACTGATAATAAAACAGGCCTTCAATTCATAGTTGCACCGTTCATCATTTCCCATTTGCCCAAGTGCATAGGCATCCTCTGTTTCTGAGACACAGAAATTTTGATATGAGGAAAGGCAGAGTACTGATTCAGACTTGATGCAAAAATCCCCAATGATCATAGATGGAAGCGATCTGTGATGAGCACAAAAGTCATAACTGTGACGAATATGACAGCCAAAAGATTAGTACGAGAATGATGCCCTGCATTTCCTGGGCGGGGTATTTCCAGAGGAAGCGCACACTCTTCCCCATTGAAAAGCACCCTTGAAGGAAATCCATCACCCTTTTGTATATTTATGCCAGGCGTGTGTTTCTTTGAGAAAGAAATGACTGATTGCTGCTTCCCGGGAACTCTTGGGGCATCCTCTTTAGTCGCATTTGTCTCTCCCATCAAGAAATTCAAACCCTTTAATCCTTGGAAGAAGATGGTGTTGTCGATATCTGGCAAGCTGGTACCATTGAAGGAGTAAACTTTTTCATAACCGCGAAAAGCGTTTTTCATTTGAATTGCAGTGTACCAATCCTCAAAAATGAACTCTTCCCAGTTGAAGAGTGTAATCCGAGCCGTCCATCCGCTCCTGTAATCAGTGTCAATATGCCAATTGATGCTAACCCCGCAGTTATCCGGACAGGGCAATGGGTTTGGAACAGGAAAGTGTTTGATTTTTGCCCACGCTTTTGCTTTCGCCGTTCTGTTTGCAAAAGGCACGAGAAGTGCTTCTGGGGGGAGAACCATTGCGCGGGCATTCTGATTGCAAGTATCCGATTCCCCACAACCGCAGGCGCACGTGTTGCAGGGGATGACACTTGCATTGTAGTACGCCGAAAACGAAAGACAGCACCGAGATTGCTTAACCTTCGGACGTGTGATGTTGCATACAACCTGCCAGCTTGCAACGGCAGAAACTGTCGCCTGAATCCCAGTCGGGTCGGGAAACTCAGTTGGGTCAACTCTAATTGGAGCTGCACACTTGTATTGCGGATTAAGAACACCGTTGATGGACCATTTCTGCGGCGGGTTGAGAGCGGTCCGGTTCATGTCAGGAGGAAGCTTATACACTTGTAATTGGAAAATCGACTTTGCTTTGCTCTCGTCCATTACTTTAGGCAAAATGGTGCCGTTTCTGCAGCAAAATGGTAATTTCCCAACTTTGGTATCGTTAGCTAGATAGGGAGGGAGGTCAGCAATGACGGGCTTTTTGTCGCAGTTCATGACTTGAGAGAAATCCAAGTCTGGGTAATATTGGGCGGCGCGGCCGTAGATGCAGGCGGAGCCGTCCTTTCTGTGAGTGTAGGCTCCTCTCATGGTGGATATGAACTCTCCCCTCATCCACTCCCAGGTTAAGTTCCAGTTATCGAGACGGCCTAATGGGTGGTTGTTGTCGATCGTCACTTGGGCGAGATAGCTGCCTGAATAGGCTTGCAGCACGTCGTATGAGAAGGAGAGGTCGCCATTCTGACGAGGCAAAAATTTTGTCTTTTTGGTTTTTTTGGCCTTGTGTTTTGGATCTCTTTTGCAGCATACAAACATCACACTCTTCCCTGGAAACAAATTTGCCAAAAGTAGGGATTGATATGGAGAAGAGATGTTATATATATAACCCAAGGAATGCTTATTGCTAACAAATTATTAGAACTTATATCAGGAAGAATAAAATGCTCTTGATTGGATTAGTGAAATTTGTAACAATGAAATTTATCAAGCAAAAGAAATGGAGAAAGGGACCAGAATGGGAAAAAAAAAAAAATCTTATTCTTAAGAACATGTTTCTAAAAAATAAATAAAGAGAAAAACTTCATTTAACACCCCTGATATTTCATCACTTTTGCAATCATATTCTTAAACTTTAAAAAATGTCAATTTATGGTTATTATCTTTTAGAAATTGCAATGTCAACCCTCCCATTCAAATTGATGAGTAAAATTTTCAAAATACCTCTAAGATTTTATAAAATTACAAAAATGACTTGATTTAATAATTAAAAATTAAAATCAAAAACAAAAAGGAGGATGATATTTTTGAGGATTTAACGATGAATTTTGATGGAAGTGTTGATATTGCAAACTTTTGAAAGAAGATAATCCTAATTGACATTTTTCTAAAGTTTAAAAATATAATTGCAAAAGTAATAATCTTTAGTACGTGAGAGAAATGTGGGTCTTCCACACCGAAGGGGTGATAGAACATGCATGTTTCTAAAACTTCTGAAACATAAATTCTAAATATATTTTTGTTTCCTCGAGCCTAATACATAACAAGGACCTGAAAAGCGTCTAGCAAGGATCTTTTCAGATTCTCTAAGTCAAGAAATATCCTGCCCCAAATACTATTTGAATTTAAAGCCTACCTGCAGTCCAGAAAGTGTGAATTGTCGTTCTCTTATCGACAATTCCATTTATGTGAACCTTAAAACAAACAAAACTTACCGCGAATACGTGGTGAAGGACACTTATACCCATCATTCTCAAGCCTAATCGTCCTTGGCATTGGCACCCCCGGGGGCTTCACCCCGAACTGCGTCCCAATGATATCCATCGTCACCTGAATCTGATCAATATCCCCTGCCGTCTCAATCGATGTCTTCAAGTCCGCCATCGGAGACCCTGCCAGGTATGTCCCGTTCCCGACAGCCGCTGGAAAATCGTTTGCGTCGACAAGCACGGCTCCGCTAGCCGACACCAGTATCTCCTTGTGCTGAAACCCAATGAACATCTTCCACGCGCTCAGCTCGTCCTCCCCGGCATTGAACACCATGGCCTCGGCCTTGAAAGCCCATGCCTGCGCACTCGCGTTCTTCAAGCGCGGGTACTCTTTCACGCGCGAAACAAACGTGTACGAAAGAAAGATCCCATTACAGTCGTCCTGCTCGGGCGGTGGGGCCGCTGGCGTGGAGGTTTCGTCGTAGTCTTGGCCGTGACAAACCTCGGCTCCATAAAACAACAAAACAAATAACAACAATGTTACGTAAAAAGGCAATGCATGGTGCCATGCAATTGGATTTCCTGATTTTGTTCTCATTGTTTGTTGAGACAATGGCTTCGTACGTGGTTTTGTGAGAGCAGCGGCCGCGTGAGGCCGCGGCGCGGGAGGAAGTGGGGGTACGTTGATTCTGAGGGAAACCCTAGAAGAGTGAGAGGTGAAATGGTTATAAAAGAGAGGAGACATTGGAAGACTAAGTCAGCTGAATTTTCTTCCGCTAGTTTTAGCGTGAGATTCGGAGGTGGTGACTTAATTCTAGGTAGACATTGTAAAAAGTAGAAAAATGCATGGTAGAGATACTATCAGCTTCAATACAATTTTTCTGTAAACTGAAATTTATAAATTTTAGGAAAAATTTTATTTAAATTCCCTAAACTTTCTTGGCGTTTACGATCTCTTCTTAGAGTTCAAAAACTTTTAATTTAATGTATTAAACTTTATGAAATTTGTAATCTCAACCTTCCTATAGAATTTTTTATTAAATCCTAATGGAGGGATGAAATTTTTCCAAAATACCCTTGTGTTTTCAAGCTGTTTTTTTCTCACTTTTTTTTTAAAAGAAAAAATTGTAATGTAAGGTTAATTTTGTAATTTCATAATAAAGTTTATAGGGGTATAATGGTCATTTACCCTTAGACCATCTAATTTAGCCCCAAACCTTAACAGAAGGAGTAAGATTACAAACTTTTTAAAGTTCGATACACTAAATTAAGAATTTTTAAACTTTAAACAAAAAATACAAAATTAATAAAAATTCAAAGAGTTTAACGGAGGTTTTCCTAAATTTTAATGGTTAAGAGGAAACAAAGGTAGGTGTCGTTTGAGGTTATTTTTGTTGTTTGGTCTGTTAAATGGGAAACAAAAGGTGAGCTGGAAAGGCCTAGAATCAGAATGGATGGGTTTGGCTTCGACTGCATGACAAGAAACAGAGTATTTAATGGGTTGCAATTGGGTTGGGCGTTAAACTACCGAAGGAACCATAAAACAATTCAACTGTGATTTTACTGCAAGAACTGATTGCCTTCCAACGAGTGAATTACGATTTGGCAACTCATTAGTGGACGAGCTAGGTTTAGTTATGGTGGTTGAGAAGTGATGAAATTATCGAAGTTCGTTTCGATCTAAACTTGTCTGACCTATTGGATTCATAAACCGCTAGTTAAACCTAGAATAATGATAAGAAAAATGCTCAGGGTAGTAAAATTTTTATATAAACTAACACGGTAGTCTACATGGCACCCACATTAATCACAACCAAAGTAATTACTTAGTGATTGGCGTAGTAAATATCATTAGAATTGTCGCGTCAATTTGTAAGAAAATTGTTGTAGAAGTTATAATATCCCTAACAACACTCTAAAAATAATAAGAGATATTTTTACAGGGAATATCTACCCTCAATTCATTGATAATACATAATAGTTATAACTAGTAATTAGTAATTCACAATTTGGTTAAAGGAGGATCTGATTCGAAAATCACCACCTCTATCTTCTTTTGTATTCCAATACTTAGGGCCTGTTTGGGATTGCGTTGGAAAGTAGAGCTTTTAAAGTCAAAAAGAGCTTTTTGGCAAAAGCTTCATTTTAAAGCTTTTTTCAAAAGTGCGTTTTGACCATTTTTAGAGTAAAAAGTCAAAAAAGTACTTTTAGAATTTTTTACCAAACAGATCAGCTTTTTGTTTGGTACAGCTTTTTAGGTACTAAAAGTACTTTTTAAGCTTTCTAACGCAATCCCAAACAGGCCCTTATGCTTTTTGCCTGTTCGATACTACAAAGCAAATAAAGCATCACAAAGTTACAAAGATAAGTAATAATGCTACTTTTCACATCCATTTAACATACTTATATCACACTGCTGACGTGTTTTAAATGACTTTCTATGTTGACTAGTTTAAAACAAAAATAAAAAAAGTATAAGTCACTTAAAATACACCATGTCAGCTAATATGACATAAGTGTGAAAAGTAGCATTACTCTACAAGGAACAAGATATGTTTCAAAATAATCAAACTTCACAAAACCAAATCCTGCTAATTCCCGTGTCAAACCTATATTGCCTTTCTTCGCAGATGGTTGGTTTTCATATCAAAGTCATGTACACAAATTGAATAAAGCCTCTTTACTTTTCATTATGCATTTAGTTTCCTAGTATATATCTATGACATAGATTCACTTGAATCAAGATACAGCAATCTCCTCCACATTGGAGATTTCCTCAACAAACTGGACTTTCGGCTCCAAATCAATGAACTGATTGGACTGGCTAGCAAGGTGTGAGATGCTAACCCGCCCCTCGCGCTTAATATAGTCGGCAACTGCTTTCATTTCTTCCTGTGAGATGTATATGTATTTTCCTCTATCATCCATGACACCGGAAAGTCGCCCTAAAACAAAACCAAATCCAACATTACATTCCTCAACAAGACAACTAGGAGAAGATGCTTTAGAGCATGTAAAGACCATACATACTTTATGGAACATAGCATAGAAACCATCGAATGAGAATAGGTCAACCACAAAAGAGAACATAAAAAGTTACGTTGTAATGTGAGAGGTGCTAAAAGCAAAGGAGAGTTAAAAGATGACAGGGAAAAATTCTGAAGTAGGTTTTAGATATTATGTCTTTCATACTTATCAAAAGATATTATGGTTTCTGTTTGTTAATGCTTTTTAGATGGTGTTTTTTTTATTTTTTGTTTGAAAAAGCATTTTGATATGACATAAATGTAAAAATAGTTTTAAGTCTTTTGTGTTTTGGATTGTTTGTTAATGTTTTTATTTTAAAAACATAAAACAAAAAGGAGAATAAAAAAAGGTTAACAAACAAAGCATTTTTCATGCCAGAAGACATCCTTGAGATGCTGAAATGTGAGATTTGTTCAAGTATTCAAGTGTAAAAGGTTGCAAGAATGCTCTATTGATTGTTTGCAACAAGATGGTCAATACAATTATAAAGAAATGGAACAATACGCACCCATACTTTCCAGGGAGGTAATCCGATTGATACATTCCTGCGTCAACAAGAAGTTGTGTTGCAACATTAGAAAGCCATATTTTGCATGAAACAACTCTCTGTGACAACATAAACCACAATACAAATTTTCTCTCGTGTTGACAGACAGACACATACATACAAGATACATTCTAAAAGAATTGTAGACAACCAAGACACGGGTAGTAATTTCTCAAAAACAGAACGAAATCTAAAATTCATCCTTACTGTCAAATAGAAACCTTATATTTTTTACTGCATCTAGAGGCAAAATGACGGAACAAAAGTCAAAAGGGTGAACAGAGAGTACCTGAGTGCACAACTTGAATTCTGCAGCGAGATCTTCTAAGGGAACACATTTGTGGTTCTGCAAGATCACATTAAACAAGTCAAAAAGGAAAAGGAAAAAAAAAAAGAAAAGACAATTCTGCACCACAACCGTTGTTTGAAAGCCTTTTTATTCACACTGACATATCTGTAGACCAAGCTGAAACAATTTTATTGCATATGCTAGCAGAGATCCCTTATTCCTCTTGAGTACTTTTAACACTTGCCAATACATTCACTTATCAACATTTCATATCTACTGGAATTGCTCATTAAACCACCAAGTGAGATGAGAAACTCATATTGAAAGTTTCTAACACTTACGCGATAAAATAAAGAACAAAATCTCTAAGGAGTCTATTACACAAAGGACTGACAATCACCTTTATGTACTCCACAAAATTGGAAAGCAAGTCCTGATTTCCATCTTGTACTTCGCTTTCTGTAGTGCCTTCAGCATCAACTGAAAAGTCTCCTTTCCACTTCTCAAACTCTAATGCAGCAGCTTCCTCCTCCTTGGCCTTACGAGCCTTTGCTTCTTCTTCCTATGAGAAGCACCACAAAATTTTTCAACGAGGAATCCCACGTGTACACAAACACACACACAGCACATACAGAATGAAAATCCATAAAATATATATATATATCACTAACCAGCATATTTTCCTTTGCCTCACGTTCCTCATCCTTCCTCCTCCGCATTTCTGCATACCTGTCTTGTTTAGTATACCTTGAATCTCTTGCAGCTTGTTCAGCCTTCAAAACAACCATGTGGAACTCAGAACAAAGCAAAACAATCATGTGGAACACAAAGCAAGAAAGATCTTTTGATCCAAACAAAATTTGAAACACAAACTTCATACACACCGAGGACTTAAATATCTTAAATAGAACTTGAATATGTAAAACTTTGTAAGACCGATACTTCCAATTACTTAAGAAGTTCATTCATTACTGATCCTCATCAGTTGGCGAGAAATTCCAGAATCACTTAGTGATCGCCACATGTCCCCATTCCCATTAGACCCCAATCAGGACAATAAAAAAGATAGTTCTTGCTCTAAATCTTTATATCAACAGTTGGACTTTTATTACATCTAAGGCTAGATGGTCAAGGCAAGCACTGAGGCCCTGCCCATAACCACATGTTCCTGATTTAATACTGAATGATCATACCTGAAAACCATGGATAAAGATAAAACAGAGAGGAAAAAAATAAATTTATATATATAAGGGACAAAAAAGTGTACCTGACGTTGTGCTTCCCGCTCTTGCCGTTTCTTTTCCTTCTTCTTTGATGCTTTAGCCTCATAAGACTCATCCTCATCAGCTTCATCATCACTTCCATCAACAATTTCTGTGTTTACATTTCAGAATGATTACTTCACTCAAATACAATGCCAGATTTCCAAATTATATAAGGGAATCAAGGAAAGCAATAGTCAAGCCCTAAAAGTACACCTAGGATCAGCAAGAACCAATATATGTATGCTTGTACATCTTATGGATGCATTTATGTAAAGATATGATAGAAAGCAGACAGAAAACTGGTAACATACAAATATGTAACGTTAATGACCTTAGAAGGTTAATGCTTAGACCAGCACAGCTAACGAAACTTCAAACTCATTGAAAAGCTGAAGAGGTTGCTTTCACACATTTGACTGTTAAGTTGTATGTTACGCAATTTGAAGTTAAGTTTGAGGAAGCTATTTGGCTGAGGAACCCAGGTCTCATTCTTTGCCTGAAGGGAGGTTCTGACCAGTCGGGGAGGGCATCTTGGGGAGCATACATACAACTATGTAACCTTGAATTCTCCCCCCTCAGCTTTGATGTGATAAAGATCCTCCTCCCCCACGCCAACCCCCGACCTTCTATGTTAGTTCTGTCTCTATTCCTCCAAGGGAGAAGGGGGCACGGGGGAAGACTGCTATAATTCTAGCAGAATGCCATGAAGACAGCATTCTGAGAAACTTCCATCTCAAGAATAACAAAATTACACGTAACATTCTATAGAGAAAATGTAAATAAATTTATACCTAAAGAATCCATAATAACAACTCAAATAAAACTTAAAAAATTAATAAAAGACCACGCTGTTCCAGGCTCCTCTCAGCTCTCACACATATTATAGCAACTCAAACCATCTCAACAATTCCAACACCCAAGTATACAAAGTCAAATATACAAGTCTTAGTTTCACATAACACTCTATCTAGGATCATAATCTCTATTACATTACACGCCAATATATCTTTTCAAGTACCTTTATCATAATGCTTTTCGTTCCCCTCAAGTTTGTAGCATCAACTGTCAACGAATAAACCAAATTAGACCTCTTAAGAGCAATAATTGATTTCAGTCAACTATAAAATGCCTTCTCAACTGTTTTTCCCTCATTTAGTCCCCATTCACCTCTACCTTTGCCTTCTCACATTTAAATTTATTTCTCTTTTGGTCCATTCCTCTCTTGCGTATGATCCCTACCAACAAATTAATATCCCTACACACTATTTCTTGACTGCCCAATATCAGATGCTATGAGTATTTAATGAATTCACAATTCAATTGCACCCATTTATCCAATTACACGAGAAAACATTTCAAAAACTTCATATAACAGGACCAAGACAAAAAAATAAAATGCATACATGTTTGTCCTTTCCAGAAATGGAGACCAAAAAAAAAAGAACAGAAAAATCACTTTACAAACCTTCGACACTTGCTGCTGCAGCTGATGATGTACTAGCTCCCGCAGCAGGCCTACGGCGCATTCGACGAGCACCAGTAGCTCGTATAACTGTTTCCCTCCTTGGAACCTAACTTCATAATAGGTTAAAAGATGAGATAAAAAGGAGCAAATCCAAATTCTGCTGATAACCTATCTTCACTGAAAATTGAACCTTACACTCTAAAAGAAGCTTAAGCCAAAGAGAAGAAGAGGGGCAAGCAGACCTCATGTTCTTCGTTTTCATCCGGTGATCGAGAATCCTGACGGCGTTTCCACAGGTAGAGTGGAACTAAAGCAGCAAAGAGAAGCATAGAGAGAATCACAACAAAAAGTTCCTCCATCTTTCAATCTCAGGCTGCCATTAAGAACATTATTGTGAGCCTATAGATTGACTAACACATAAAAACCCAACATAACTAGTTATCCAGGGAAGAGATATGCAATGTCCCAAACTATTAAAAACAGTGACATCCAATCGGCAATGCAACATAACCTAAAATAATTACCTGGTCCGCAAAAATTTATTGCACAATAAAATTTCCGTAATTCACAAATCCTAGATTGACTAGCAATTTTTTTTTTTTTTTTCACTATTTGGCAGGTAAAGTTAGCTGCTTCCCTCATTGTTTTCATCCGGGATTGGTATAAATTATTTCATGAATCAAAAACTACTCAAATGAAGCTATGACGCAATGAATAGGGAGAAAAGGAATACAATTTATAGAGTTTCAAAACAATTTTGGATAAGCGAATAGTTTAGTGTAATTTACGCAGCGTCTGGTTTCTCAGAAAATGGAAGAAAAGAAATCAAACCAAATTATAATTCTTTCTTTGCTCTTTCTGTGCAAAGATCAAATTAGAATTCTTATTCTCATATTCAGACGCCATAGAAAACAAAATCCTCGACCAGTGATTTTGAAGCTACAGATTGGAATAAATGGATCGGGTTATCACTGCTTTTGGTTTCTAAGAACATGTGACAAAAGAAAACAAATTAGAGTTCATAATCTCATAAATTTGGGCCTTCGAAACCAAAACCCCCGCGTCAACTGAACGTAATACAAAAATTTCAGCCTACCCGAGTCAACCTTTTCAATTTAAGAGACCAAAGACAATAAGGAACATATACAACAGTAGATTTTTCTCGTTCATTCTCTTTTCCCGAGTTTTCTCGGTAAACAAACAGAGAGCTAGGGTTCCATTATTTTCACTATTAAATTTACGATAAAACGTAAAGAAAGTGCAATTTGGCGAACATACCTTGAAAATTCTTCGAGAAGGAAGTGGGAGTGTGACGGGTCTGGAAGCTAAAGACGTTTTCAGAGGGAGAAATGCTGTAGGATAATTTAACTACCTAGAGGAAAGAACAGGACAGAAACGATGTCGTCCATAGCAGTCTAGGTTTTCTGTAGCACACAGATTTATCCCCTAAACTACTTGTAGCACAGAAATCACCCACTCATTGAACAAAGGTCTTTTTTGTTTTTTTTTTTTTTTTTTAAAGAGTATAATATACTACATTTCATTCTACTTATATTTTATTATGCTAATGTGGCAGAGTCTAGTAATCATTAGATTTTTTCATTGATTCAGAAACTACTAAACCATGTCAAGTTAGCAAGATAAGATTAAAGTAAAATAAAAATATATTGTATAGCATTTATTTTCTTTCAATAACTCGACGCCACCCTAATTAATATCAAGCACTTGAAAAGGACATTCTCTACTCCATGAAACTGTTGTGCTAGAAGAGGGATCTTTCTTGAGTAAAGATACTCTTAGGCTTAGGCTGAATGAACAGTTATTCAGCTCAAGCCTAATTTTGTGTTTTTGTGGACTCCATTATTAAAAAAATATTTTTTTTTTTTTAATTCCATACAGTCTGGACTAAATTACTATTCATTCAGCCCAAACTGATGTATATCACTGCTCATCCTTCCCTCCTCCCAGTCACCCTTCCCTTCTTCATGATCTCCTTTAACAGGTTTTTCTTTTTTCTTTATTGTTTTCGAGAGAGAAGCTCCCATTTTCCTTCTAAAGTTTTCTCTAGATACTCCCATCTCTTATGAGCCTCTATCCATCACCTTTGGCGACCTATCTCAACCCTTCCTAAATTGCAACATCAGTCTCTCAACTTTCACCTTACTGCCTCCTCAAACCTGCTACAACATTTCCTCCTCCTGGAATTGGCTTGGGTTTCAAATTTGGTTTTTCAAAGTTCGATATGTCATTTTCCGTCAGCTTCGCCACCAACACGCCTCACTATCGTCTTTTTCAGCCTCCTCGCTCCCCAATGCCGCCTCATGCGCCCCCGCATCCATGCCTTTTTGCTGCTAGTGTTGCTGAGTTTTGGGTTTGGTAATTTATTTATGTTATTTTCTCTGTATTTTTATTGTTATTTTTTCAAATCTAGATCTAAGTTGCTCCTAACCCGATCCAGTTGGGCTTCAGACTTGTCATCCCAAAATGAGATCCCGCTTCTGTTGTGTTTTCTCTTCTTAGTTTCTTCAATTTCGTTGGAAACTGGTCAAGGACTGTGTTACATGGGATTCTCTTACTGCCAATAGTTTCATCTATCATATTGTGCCGCATTCTTCCCTGGTTGCGTTCTCCTCAACTTTCACCTACCTAGCTTTTCTCTGATGCAATGAAGTACTAATTGTCTATCTAATTTGAGTGTTCTGATTGAGTTGCTTGTATTTGGTTTTTTATTTATTTTTTGTCATGCACTTATATAAAAAAAAATAATAATAATACCCAAGCACGTGCAATCCCTTGTTCACATCCATCGAACAATTATCGAATGACATTGAATCCTAGGATAGTCCTTGTGATGTGTCACTTGGCATATTATTTACGTAAGACTAATAAAATCGTGTCATGTGTATTAAAAACCATGATATCACATCATGCAACTACTTGTATTTATTTTTTAAAAAAAAAAAAAAAAAAAAAGACAGAAAGAACCGTCCCTCGATCGCATGCCGTGAGAGCCATCCTACTAAAACTATGAGTAATGCTATTTTAAGACTACTAAATGACTGTTACATAATTGGAATGACGTGACACTAAAAATCAATCCTTAATTTTTTTTTTTTTAAAAAGAACTGATCCAATGACTTATTTTCTATGTCACATCATCAGGTTATATAATCTAAAATAGCATCACTCTTAAAACTAGAAGCCACAATAGAAAGAGTTGCGGCACCTAACAACTCATATGGTAAAAAAATTATCCATTTTGTCGAGGCGACAAGAGACGCTTTCAATAAGGAGATATACTACTCTTCAATCTCTCATCCATCTCTTCTTTCAAATTTGCCCATTGGGATTTGCATGTTGGTCTTACAGAGTCAACGGTTGATTTGAAAAAAATATATGCATAGAGATGACTGAGAGATAAAAAAAATAGTATTTTTCTTCCGTAAGAGATGCCTCCATCTTAAGATCTTTAGAGGCAATTGATGTTGCTTCAATACCCTTTGAAAGAGACAAAATCTTTGTCTTTCATATAATTTTGGAAAAAATAAAAAATTTACTGAAACCATCAAATTATACACCAGCATCAATCAAATTATGAGCGTATTAACCCAGAATAAAAACAATTTTAAATATATAATTTTTTTTTAAAAAAATTATATAGGAGTTGGTTAAGCCATGAGCCATCCCTCACTCTAAATAGCCATGAGATGACCAAAACCACTCCTTAGTGCTTCAAACGGAGACCAGATTAAAAAAAATTATATAGGGAGTTGGTTAAGCCATGAGCCATCCTCACTCTATATAGCCATGAGATGACCAAACCACTCCTTAGTGCTTCAAAACGGAGACCAGAGATTGAGAAGGGCCATTCATGTTCATTCATCATCGATCGCTTTGATGCCTCACTCCCTAAATCTTCTCGTGGACTATTTGGTAACATAGCAATCAAATTGTTTTCCCCCATTGGTTCTTCAACCCTATTCTAATCCCTCAATTACAGAATATTATACAATTCAGAGTTCAGACTACAGTAAGCCTAATTGTGTCGTGCTACCCACTTGCCTAGTTGTGGAGCAACTTTCCAAATGACCATACCCACATTTGCAGAAATGGAAACAATTGGCCCAATAATAAGTTAGATAGCTGGTGCAAATTTGATAACCATCTCTATCTCCAAAAAGCTTCAAATCACTTGCCCAAAGGAGTGAAAAAAGGTTTAGTTGCTTGGGAGTCGGAAGGGTCAAGAATAAAGAATATATAGCTGCTACTGCAAAATTTACCAGATTTGCAAAGCAGAATTCTCGAGAGCATTATGCTGCTCCAGTTACTTCAAAATTTACCGTATGTGTATCAAATTTTGTTTCTAAAGGCTGGCCCTGGAAACGTTCCAGGACACACCACTCTGTCACGAAGAGAAACATATAAGAGAGTATAGAGAAACCAAGAAGACATGAGAAAAGCTCATCAAGGGTAAATTCGTTTCTAGCATTTCCACTTCCACGTTCCAACGACATTCAGAAATAAAAAGCTAACAAAAATAGAAAGAGATAGACACCCACCTTATTAACAAAACTCAACACATAATCACATCAACCACCAACCACCACCACCTCCACCACCACCACTCATTCCTATCAGTCCATTTTTCCGGCATTTCTTCGTTTTATTAAGCTATTAACTTGATTTAAGCGTCTGCAATTTCAGCAGAATCTGCAGCAGCAAGGATCAGCTCCGGGAGGTTGCCTCCAACATATGACCCATCAAGAGCATTGGGAAGTCCAAGTGCCTTCAAGGCCAAGTGAGCTGCCTTCTGTCCTGATATCATCATGGCTCCAAATGTGGGACCCTGCATTACCCCAAAAGAAAAGGCAAATCACAAATTGATCACTTTCATTGATAAAAGAGCATCTTATTGCTCTGTCTAGTGGCATATTATAAGACAAAACTTTGAGGGACCATTCCATTTTAAACTAAATTTCCTTGAGAGCAAAGATTATTGCCTTATATATTTTATCTTCCAATGGAAATGTAATAATGCTGTTGGAGCACTAAGGAAAAGACGCTGCAGTTACAAAAGCAAAGGCACCCAAACATCTTCTAAAACTCAAACATTAAGGTTATGTTTGGTACGCGGAATAACTATTCCTTGGAATAGCCCTTATTAAGAAATGAATGAGTATAATAAATTAGTATTGTAATAGTTATTCTTATAATCATGATGGAATGGTTATTCCATCAATTGAAGTAATAGCCATTCCTCTTAAATTTAAGAGGAATAGTTATTCCCTCAATTAAATGAATAGTCATTCCTTTATAGTCATCGGAATGGCTATTTCAAGATTAATGCATTACATTCATTTTATTCTTTATAAAGACTATTCCTTGGAATAGCCATTCCACGTACCAAACATATCGGTCTACCTAAAACTAGGGCAACAAAGGCACCCAAACATCTTCTAAAACTCAAACTTAAGAGTCTACCTAAAACTAGGGCAATAAATGGACAGAGTCGCCCCTAAACAGGTTGAAGCTCAACTCGAATTAATTCATCTCAAATTGATTCATTTATTAAACGATTAACACTTCAACAAATTTTCAATAAACGAGCCGAACTTGTACAAACTCAGCTCGTATCCTGTAGGTTTGTATAACTTTATTTTCGTTAGAACATGTTATTTAAAGATACAAACATTTAAAGATACAAACGAATTCTTTCGTGATATAATAGATATAGTATAAATTATTACACTTGTTAATGTGTGTGTAGTGGATTTGCGTACATGTATATATGTGTAACAAGACAAAAAAAAAAAAAAGGGGGGGGAGAAACATACCATTCTTGGGGCTCCATCAATCTCAGCAACTTCCATCCCAGTAACAATCATCCCAGGCACAATCTCCCTAGTGAGCCTCACAATAGCATCCTCGGCTACATTCATGTCCAGTGCCTTCATCCCAGGCACGGTGTCAATCATGCCAATACTCCTGAGCCTCTTGACCCCGGTGGCCCCAAATGGCCCGTCGTGGCCGCAGGAGCTCACCACCACCTTCGCCTCCATGACGTTGGGGTCCATGCACGACTGGGTGTCGTGGTTCATGGACACCAGGGCCCAGTTGGTGACCACCCCACCAACTCTCCCTCCCTTCACGATCAAGTCCTCGGCCGCCACCGCATTGAAGAGCTTCACGTTGGGGCGAGCCAAGAGCTTGCTCATGATGGTTGAGGTGAAGAGAGCGGCGTGCTTGATCACCACATAGTTGTCTTGCTCGTCGTACTCGATGCCCAGCTCGTCAAGGAACAGATGCGCTGGTTTGCGCACTACCTAATTTAATTAATGAGATTAAATTAGTATACAATGCCGGTCAAAATCTTTCACAACATTTACGTAAGTATTCAGGTACAATTAATATGCTTCAAAATGGAAGCACCCACAAAAGAAAATGCCCCACGACTCAGAGAAGATGCACAAGGTTCGCAACAAAATGGAGGCAAAATATTTGTCAATCATATAAATATACTATGATGGGCATTTTGTGTTAAAAAATATTTTATTTTTATTTTGAATTGCGTTTATCAAAATCTTTTTTATATAAATTTTTAAAAAATGAATATAAAGTAAATAAAAAAAAATTAACTTGCAACTCCATTTAATTATTTTAGATCCGCCCGACTATCTACCCCTACTTTAGCAAAATCAAGGATAAAGATGAACTTCTCTACATAGTTCAAATATCACAAAAGTGCTGAAGTAATATCACTAAAAACAAGAATCAAGGGCTTTTCTTGATAGGTAATCCGATCAAAAATAAAATAAAACTATTTTAAAGTTACCAAAAGTGCCAACTTTATCGCAGCTTTATCGCAGCTTCGAGTTTTTTAAAATATTTTTTAAGCTTTCTAATATAAAGTAATCCCAAATCGGCTTTTAGTATTATCTACTCTTTTTCTTCCGCTTAATAATCAAATTCCAAAACTTTAAACTTAAATAAGATAAAAATATGTAAATACTCGAGTCCTTAATATAAAAATTAGCTTAATGTTCTATGCCATGAGTTCTATCAACAGTTCGTTTAGCATTTTCATTCTTTAATCCACCAGTTTTTTCTTCCTTCTTTTTGGTCCTCCGAAAACGACCAAAACATGCAACCATGCAACTTGTCTAGGATTGAGATCGCGTGCAATACCCTATATATGCAACATTGGATGCATGACAAAGGAAGAGTTTCACGCCACTTACCATAGCCGAGAAGAGCTGACCGCCGAGCCACGCACCGCCACCGGGGCTGACAGACTGCTCGATGATGGCGACCTGCACGGAAGGGTTCTTGCTGAGCTCGTAGGCACACGAGAGCCCCGCGGAGCCAGCGCCCACCACCACCACATCGGTGTCGGCGTACGTGATCATGTCCATCATGTACCGCCGGGTCATCTCGCGAGAGACGATGGACTCCTTGATGGGATCGAACGTGAACGCTTTCAGGTCGTACGGCGGCGATGGGGCGGCGCCGGACATGGAGATCGAGGGTTGGGCCCCAGCCTTGATGGGCTGGGCACGGATGGAAGGTGGGGCCAGAGGGATGCCATGGAAGGAGGAGGCGGAGTTTTCGAAAAGAGCGACTTTGGGGTTTGGAGGTGAGGGTGGAAGCCATGGTCGCCATTTTTATAAGCTTTAAAACGATAGAGAGAGTGGTGCTGAGGAGGAAGAGAGGGCAGGGGAGTGTATTTATGGAGGAGGAGGGAGGTGAAAATATCTGGAGCGTGTAAGGGGAACACGTGGGAAGAGGATAGGATACGAAGGGTCTAGAATGGTTTTTAGCTTAGCTACAAGTGGCACCCATTAAGGAGTCCGTGGGAGAGAAAGAGTGTATGTGCATTGAAGGCTGACATGGCTTAATTTAAACCGTTCATTTATTAGTGACCTCAATCTACCGGATAAAAATCCTTTCCATTTCAAATTAAAAATCCGTTTCATTTCAAGTATGAAGTATTTATTTTGGGAGAATTCGGTAGTTAAAATTGAATAGAGTAATTATATATGTTATTCTCTATGTTTACTTTATGTCAACCAAAAGTGATGTTACTTTTAAAATCACTACTGAATAACAATTTGTAATTAAAAATGTTTAATTATTGAATAGTATTGTTTTCAATACAACTTTATTGTCACGTTGGACTAGTTAAATGAAGTGAAACAAAAAAATTGTACAAGAAACATTACTCATTTTAGGTGTGCTTAGATGGACTTTGGTTAAAAAATTGGACGAAACTTTGACGAAAGTATCAAATAAGACTTTCGATTAACATCAGATACCATTCATTTCACTTTTTGAAATTGATACAGGTATTTAATTTTGGTCCAAACCACTGGCCAGTACTTGTGAAGCATTTATATGAAGAGGCAGTACTTTAATTACAACGATTTTCAATCATGAAGAGGCAGAAATTATATGCAACATCCCCCTCAGCCGATATGGGCAACCAGATGTGCTGCGTTGGCAAGGGACGACATCAGGGGAATTTACAGTACGAAGTGCATACCATTTGGAAAAAGAGAAGCAAGAGAGACTTCGGGGTGAAAGCTCTACAGCACCCGCCTGTACTAGAACTTGGAAAACCATTTGGAGTCTAAAAGTACCAAACTCTGTCAAAATGTTCCTATGGCGGGCTTGCAACGATCTCCTTCCAACTAAGGTCAACCTGGGGAAAAAAGGTATTGTTAAAGATCCCTATTGCATTTTGTGTACTTTGGATTGTGAAAGTACCGTGCATATTTTGTGGGAATGTCCTTCATCCAATGATGTGTGGGGGGCTTGCTCGAAGAATTTGCAAAAATGTTCTACATGGGGAGATTCTTTTTTCGAATTGGTTGAGGGGTTGATTGAGAAGCTGTCAGAGACGGAATTGGCATTTTTTGCTATGATGGCCCGGAGTATCTGGTTTAGAAGAAACAAAGTAGTGCATGGTGGAATTTTTTACCCCCCCAAATATACTTATCCAGGAGGCTAACAATGCATTAAAAGAATATTGTTTAGCTAATGCCATAGGGGGGGTTGAAGCCCCTCCAATTGGGTGGTTGAGAGTTTGTCCTGGAACCCACCTCCTCAAGAAGTTTACAAGGTTAATTGGGACGCAGCTATTGACTCCATTAAATAAACGTATGGGGGTTGGTGCTATTGTTAGAGATTACCAAGGTATGGTTATTGCGGCGAGAAGTTATACTCTTGAATTTATCTCAGAGCCTGTGGTGGCGGAAGCAATAGCGGCGTTACATGCTGTTGAATTTAAGTCGTGATTTGGGATCCACATTTAATTTTGGAGGGGGATTCTCTACAAGTGGTTAACGCGGTCCAAGACATCGGACACAATTGGAGCTGTTATGGACATATTATGCTGATATTTGCTCAGTCCTCCAGGGTTTCAGAAGCTGGCAGATTTGTCATGTTAAGAGGGCTAATAATTCAGCTGCACACGGGCTAGCCAAGGAAGCGACATCATATGCTCATAATAGGGTATGGATGGAAGAAATTCCTAGATGTATCTGTGATATTGTAAGTTTAGAGCAACAAGCTCTGTTATCTTAGAGTTTTATACTCTAGATTTTTCCAGTATTGATGAATAAGATTGCCTACTATTTTTTTTCAAAAAAAAAAAAAGTACTTGTGAAGGCATTAACTCTTTTTTTATTATTATTAATATTATTAAAAAAGAGACGTAGTACCTCTCTCCATCTCTTATTTATCTTTTATCTCTTATCTTTTTTTTTTCAAACTAATCATGGGATCTTAAGACCCACATGTAAGTTACAAATTCAATGATAAATTTTTTTTTAAAAAAAAATTGTTGGACGAAAATGAAAAAATAGCATTTATCTATTAAAAAAAGCATTTAAAAACATATGATAATGTGCTATTGAAAACTATGTGCTTTTCATATTTTATAGCGAAATTTAAATCTATCATCAATGTCCTTTTAAACTATCATGTGTTAATATCCTCTCTAATCTGTCAAAATAATGCTAATGTCACTCAATAACAAAAGTACACTTTCAATAAAAAAAAATTAAAAAAAAAAAAAAAAATTTAAAAATTTAAAAAATTTAAAAAATTCTAAAAAAAAAAAAACCGAAAAAAAAAGAGAGAAGAAACCAAGGGGTGGCTTCCTTG
>FXXK01000963.1:281088-300258 GCA_900184695.1 Betula pendula | reverse complement strand
TTTAAAAAAAAATTGGGGAGAAAATTATTTTTAAAGGTCTATTTTATAAAAAAAAAAAACAAAAAATTGGTTTAAGCAATTTTATTTTAATTTTTTAAACAATTATTATTATTATTTTTTTTTTTGGGAGCCACAAGGTGGCTCTGCCCCTGTTGGCCAGGCAGCTGTGCCGCACCACAAATATAAGAATGTTATGTACCCATGTATCACATTATTGATCAATTAATGAAGGGTATAATTTCATGTTAATTTAAATCACATTTATTTAAAATTAAAATTATAGAAAAATAATTAATTTAATTATTTATTTTAATATCTAATACACTCAAATCATGTGTTTTGGCAAAACTTCATCTTAACAAGTAATGTGAGTTACAATTACTGGAAACAATGTTCAAAATAGCCATGTTAATTTCAATACTTATACCAAAATAAGTTATAAAAATTATAAATTTAATTATTTAATTAATATTTTAACACCCGACACCTATCTCCTTTCCTTTTTATTCATAATTTAGCGAAAAAGGAATTTTGGCCACTTTATTTTATATTTTTTCAAGCAAAAACAGGGAAAGGAAATGGTTAATTATATAGGTTCACCAACTATGATTCTAATTGAAAGCGGCCCACTTTATTTTTCTTGGATCGTTATATACCACAACCACCGACACTACAAAGATGTTTGTACCAAGAAAGACATCTCTCAACAAAAATTTAATATATGTCCCATCTCAACAACCACCATTGAATTCTTTCTCATTCCTTACACGGGCCATATATAGGCCATTATTATAAAACAAAACATTTTTGCATAATTTTTTAAGCGATGACAAAAGCAGATTGATGAAATGGCTTATAACCTAATACCTAGAATATTCATAAAAATATAAAGTAAATTACGTATAGGTTTGAATTCATGGCTAAATATTACTTATTCTAAAAATTTAAGTTGAGAGAGTCCAGTGACTCCTATTACTAATGGCCGTGTTTGTTGTTCTCTGTATATGGGGGATCATCTTTTCAAAGAAGACAAGCATGAAACTGTAATAACAAAAAGTAAGGATAGAATTTTTATCTAGGAAAAATTTACGTCCCCTCCCTTCACCCTCTAATGCTTAGAAAAAAAGGCGGAACTTACTGTTTTTAACTTGTCCACACTAAGCACATGTTCATGCAACAAGCGTCAAGCCATCACAAGGTTTCTCCCAGGCATTCCACTTATAAAGGCCACAATTACTTTCCATATCTTAAAAAATGGAGGAACTATATTCAAAAAAGAAAAAAAAAAAGAAAAGAAACACCAAAACCAAAGAAACAAAATAAAACTGGTTAACCCATTAAACAACTCAAGAATAATCAACTATTAAACCTTAATCACCCAAACTGAAAAATTAAAAAGATCAATTACATTGTTATTAACACCCCCTCAAAAAAAAAAAGAACAATGTACAAGTAATTATTAATTACTTGACAGAACGTCTGACTCGCATTTTCTACTCAACTTTTTACCCTAAAAACCATTTTGATGCATGAGAGGATAAAGAATGGAAAAAAAGAAAAAAAAAAAGAAATTAAGAAGTGGTTGGGGGTGTATATTAAGAACAAACCACAGTGACAGAGATATCTGTTAGCTGTAACACCAATGTTCAAGGCATGGATTGGAACACAACAGGAAATTGAGGATAATGACAGAGCCTGAGAGGAGAAGAGCAACTTCACATGTATGGGATTAAACATCGTTGGATGCAGTAGATCAGAAAAGCAGCTGACTTATATGATTTGGTTGTTGCTTAAAGGCGCTGATTAATTTAGAAGAGAGAGAAAGAGAGAGAGAGATTGTGAAAGGAGTGAAAAGACAGGCCTAGCAAGAAGAAAACAAAAGGAGGTTGGCGTCGGTCTTGTAGCCCGCCTCGTGACATGTTCTTGTAGTGTTGCTGACGATGGAAACTAAGAAAATGAACCGCATTATCTGCGGGCAAGTTGCTCCCTGTCCTCTGTCAAACAGTAGTAAAGTTTTTTTTTTTTTTTTTTTTAAGTAAAACAGTAGATAAAGATTGTTTGTTAATAATTTTATTTTGAAAACAGAAAACAAAAAACAAAAGACTGGACAATTTTTTAACAAACAAAGTTATATTTTACGACATTATTTTCTATCAGTTTTAAGCTTGTGAGATAATTGGTCATTTAACCATTTTTCTGCATTTTACAAATGTAGTTTTTATGTCAGTTTAACAACTTCAAGAAAAAATTAACACCGGGTTTCAAGAATATTGTTATTTCAAGAAAAATATGGTTATATTTCTTTTGTATACTTAACTAAAATTTTATTAGTCAAAGATTAGTAAAGGTTCAATATAAATATGAACAAAAAATGATTTTAGTGTTTTGATCAGGTATATATATGAACGTGCTTTTATTCAGTAATTCAATTGAAATTAGTAGATTTCTGTTTTAGGAGAGTGTATTAAGGAATGCACGAAAAACATAAATTCTGTCAACAAAATTCTAAGTATTTTATTACTTTGTTAATAGATAAAGGTTGAGAATTGGGTGATAAATAAAAGCAAATACTCTTACTAGGAATCGACAAGGAAATCATACCTATGTGCCTAACTTATAAATACCTTTCCAAGAGATAATCAAATGAAGATGGAGACAGTCTACCAACCCACCTTTCCAAAACTATTCTCATTTGAGTGGAAGACTCAGAAAATTTTAATTGGGGCATCATTTATTGAATCTAGACTTGTTTTAAGAATTGGAAAATGTTAGAAGTACCATAACCCTTACTACAATTCATGTGGAATTATCATGTCAGTCGCAATTAAATTTAATTATTTAATAGTTATTATGATAAGTGTCATGTAAATTGTCATATCAGTTTGTAAGTAATTTGTATTAAAAGTTATAGAAATCTTAACAATACTATTTGATCATTTTACTTTTTAATTAAGTCACAATAAGATAGCTATCACACTTTCTTCCAAGCACGCAAACATTAAAATAGAAGAGAATCAAGCATATTTTCTTGTAAGGGGATTCTTTAACCACCATTTTGGCAATCAAAAAAGCCAATCTATTTTCAAAATGATCTTTCTCCCCATCATTGTGGATATCCATTAGTATCTGCAGTTTGTTTAATGATAAACTGGATAAAAAAATTTTAGTAGTATTAAATTTTGTATGCATTACACTGCTAAATGAATCGCTTTTAATATTGTGTTTAGAAGCATTCTCAACTCCAAGCCCATTATCTCTTCCTTTAGAATAAACAGTGAGAACTTGTGACCAAGTGGCCAAAGTAGTTAAAAGTTGAAGAAGGTATAGCATGAACTAACTAGATGATTGTTGGAATGGTAGTCCGCTACAACTAAGTCCTCCTTTAAGTGCGTCTTTGTTCATATCGCGATATCTTATGATTAGTTGTTCGAATTGCAATTAATTTATGCAATTAACTGATAAAAAACTTTGATGAGTCTATCTGCCCGAACAAATAGACCCTGCACTTTAAGTTATTCAGGCAAGTCTGAGTTGATGGTCTTATCAAACCCCTCTTTCATTCACAAATAGCCAACAAATTACAGTCAATTTCGAATCATTATAATAGGCCTCCCCACCAATAATGGGTGAATAACACATTCAAAGTTGAAGACCAAAAACAAAAAGTTTAAGATGGTGATGCATGTGGATGCAACCTTTTTTACTGTTCGAAGTACAGCATCTAGTTTCCAATTGTTCCTATTGGAGCAAAGACTTCAAGTTATTTAGAGGGTGGACGGAGAAAGAGCTCAAAATTTGCTAAAGGACCCACTTGTACAATAGGGTAAACTTAATGGAGCCCAGCCAGCCTTCCGAGCAGATTTTTGCTAAATAAATATGCGGTCATGTCAGTCAAAATGCAAAACCAGTCATAACTTTTCGCTTTCATCCCCCCTCTCATACTATCATCACATAATAACAAAATTTAGCCGAATATTCTCGTAAGAGTAAAGCTACACTAAGATTACCTTTACTAAAATGGCTATTCCAAAAAAATTGTTCCTATTAAAAATAAAAGGAGTAAAATAATATAATCTTTTTTTTTTTTATAATTAAATAAAGGATTGGAGAGAGAGGCCAACGTAGCTGTTCTACCTGGGCGTGACCATAGTAGCACTAATCCGCGGGGCGCCGCTCAGGAGGGACCTTACGGAGGGAACCGCAGGCGCACCCTCAAGACCGACCGAGCCATAGCTTAATTCCCGCCCCACCAGGGCACTAGCGACACGCAACCCCCATGACAGGTTTCCAAGAGGTTACCCAAGGATTCCCATTTCGGGAGTCGAACTTGGGACCTCTTGGTTCCGATTCTTCATGGGCAATTACTTGCCACTAGACTACCACCCTTGGTGGTAAAATAATATAATCTTTAAATAGTTATTTTCATTGTTTATTTCTCGTTAGGGAATAAAAATAGTTATTATAAGCATTAAAAACTTTTGATGTATTCTAACACTAAGGCTATTCTATTAAATCTTTTTTCATTTCTAATAAAAATTATAAAAAAAAAATATATGATCATTTTCATTGCTCATTTGGGAATAAAAATTATTATTTCAAGTGTTAAAGACTTATCGCCAATGCTAATCTATTAAACTTTTTTTTTTTTAATAAAATCTATTTTTTCCAAATTAAATAATCATTTTATATATTAACGGCCTGTTTAGAATTGAGATTTCAAAAAGTGCGATTTTAAAAATAGAGATTTTAAAAAGTACGATTTAAAAATGTGATTTTTGAAAACGCAGTTAAGCGTTTGACAAAATCGCAGTTTAACCTTTAAAATCGTAGTTTAGCATTTAAAATTTTGCGTTTTCAAAAAAACACCCCCTTAACTGCAATTTAAAAACGTAAATTTTCTGCGTTTTCAAATCGCAATTTTTTAAAAATGCAATTCTCAAATCAATTCAGTTTTTACGATTTTGTTTAATATTACATTTATTATCTATGAAATTGTAATTACATTACAATTTTTATTCGTTAATTATAGCAGCGTATTAGAAATACATCAACTGCCAAAAAGAACAATTATTATAGTATATTCCAGTCACATGCTGTCAAAAGTTGTAAAAGAGATATAAAACAGTTAAGGAATCCAACCTATGGCAATACGCGTCTTGGGTTGTCGAAATAAAGAAATAGTTTTTGGAAGGAAAATAATTAAGGAATCCAATCTTTGTAATCTTGTACGCCTTGAGTTGTTGAAAATAAAGAAAATAGTTTTGAGAAGGAAAATAAATGCTAGACTTTTTAACTATTTTATAACTTTTTTACAACTTTTGACAGCATGTGATTGAAGCAAAAAATTATAAAACATTCAGTCGAAAGTTCTAATAGAATGAAAAAAATACAAACAAATTTATGTAGCATTTTTCTTAACAATAAAAGTGATAGATGAAACAGCCATTAACCGAGCTAAATGCCAAAAAAATAGGACGATTAAGAATAGCATCATACACTATCAAAAAAAAAGAATAGCATCATACACATAACACATCCCGGTTCAAATCATCGCCAGATTCGCCACATCCTACATTAGTTATTGATAATCTTCTAACAAATGTTGCAATTCCTTCCTTCTCAAGGGATGGCTAGAGTCCAAGATGCAGAACAAAGTCATCTTGGAAAACACTATCATTGAGAAAAATCTAAACCAAGTAGAAAATCCAGGCTAATCCATTGAAATATGGTGTGCGACGTGTGAATATCCGTGACAAGAAATTAACTCATGACCGCACATTTCACTGCGTGCAACACTAACGCAAAGCACATGCCACGGTGATCATCCGAGCAATCACCCCTAGCCCATATTATAATGACCAAAGCAATGCTCAATCAACTAAAAGTAGTACGTTTGATTTCAACACATCAAAAACGAATAGCTCAATGTCAAGGCATATCTAATGCCCGAAAAAATTCAAAGCATATTAGAACAAAGTAACATTGCAACCATCTCAAAAGTTCAAAGCTACATGTCGGATTTCTAAAAGTCTACTAGCAAACTTTTTGATACTACCATGGTTCAAACAAGATAGACAGTGACCCACTAGAATGCAGCATAGCACTTCTTCCTCACAGTCAGTAGTCTACTTGATTTTCTTCTTCGGCCTCAGCTGCAGTTCAAGTAGAACATTAAACATTGTCTCAATTTGTTACAAATGAAGAAATAGAAGAAAAAAAATCGAATTAAAATAACTAATAAACAATAGCTATGGCAAACATTAAATCAATAACAGTGGTCCAAGATGAGCTACCTGGTTGCTGTGTCCACACTTCTTTTTCCTGCAGTTGACAGCACGTGGGTGCAGGCGTGCATAACATCTGTAAAATTGGAATTCAGCGTTAAGAATTAGAAGTATCACAAACACATATATAGGAAAATATGGAGAAAAGAAATTTCTATTTTTTCTATTCAGCCCCAGCATCATACATCAGAAAAAGAATAAATTTCATTATAAAATGTGTGCATAACTTGTTTAAGTAACAATACAACTTAGTAAAAGGAAATTAAGAATTTTTCTTGCTTTCCACAAGACACTAGAAATATTTGATCAAGACATCTCTGAAAAAAAAAAACCTTCATGGAACCTGAAAACTTAATAGTGGTACAGAAGATATAAACATTGAATCAAACAGTTGCAAGTATCCAGAATTAAAATTTAACTGAATTAAAAGGTAAGGTAGATTTACAAAAATCTATATAAGGGAAAACCAAGTTGTCATTGTGCTCTAGGAAATAAAGCACCCAAATGACGTATAGTGGAAATGGGCAAGGAGCAAGAGCAAGTTATCATAGACATAAAGTCGTATAGTCAGCTCTACCAAGAAGCAGCATTATCATTTATATTTTCTTTGTTTAGCACATATCAAAAGCCAGCCTCAGAAGCATGCAAAAGCAAGCTAGCCAAGGAAGGAGGCTAGCACAGTAGCAGTATATTGATCCGGTACGTACAGAGAAATTCACTAGTGATATGCAGTACAAACATCATTATAAGTTGTCCAAGTTGCCAAGAAATAGTTCCTTTTGCACAAGTAAGAAACCGATGCACTTTCACAGGTCACGCAAGAACTTGATTTTAAGCATAAAACTTCAATAAAAAAGTGGAACTTATTAACAAATTATTTGACATAGGCAAATTTCAAAGAATAAATTAAATTTTATGCCTGAAACATGTACTTCATCTGTCAGGGCTTTAGTCAAGAGAATATCAGAAATATATGATCATTATGTTCATTGATAATTTTGACAGGTTAAAAGTAAAAACATTGAGTGCGAAAAAAGAAAAAAGCCCTTGTGATTACATGATAAAGCCCAATCATACTTGACTTGTTATCAAAAAAATCAACAGATGCAAACATACTTGCGGCAAATTGTTTTGTCCTGGTTGTATTTCCTGGCCAATGCCATAAGAGATGGCTCAATAATTCCACCACGAAGCCTCAGAACAAGGTGAAGAGTTGACTCTGCACAAGCACATTTACGTTCAAGACAAACAGCAAATAAAATCCATAACATAACATTAAGAAAAGTAATTTAAAAAATGTGTTCAGTTTCATTTATCTTTAGGAGTCCCATTTTTAACCTTATTGCACTATGTCATTCAAAGAATTTAGATATTTGGGATTCACTTCAGCATGAACTTTTGGAGGAACTTAAACAAGGCAGAGATCAGAATAATTCAACATCCTTTCCACCATGTCCTCGGTTACATAAACATCCAACCCCAGGAGCTCCACCAGAAAAAAACAAAGACATATTTCTATATACCCCCCCCCCCCCAAAAAAAAACTACTCAATCTATCAAGTCAGTTATTCATAGCCCATTTATCATTCTAAATCTTGTGAAGAGATTCAACAAAGTTCAGATTCTGCTTTCTTTAGACACGGAAACAATTATAAATTGAATATATATTCACAAGTTATCCCAAAAGGTTAAGCTAATAGGAAAATATGACTTAATTTTTCAAATTCTCACTTAATAAGTGAGGCGAACAGCAAGTTGAATATTCATTCGAAATGGAAGGTGAATTACATAGACAAGGTTCAAACTCAACATCCTAAAAGCTTAAGGTGATAGGACTCATTTTCCCATGAACCGAACAATGCCTTCATTGGAGGAGAAATGGACAATTGATGCCTCAAATTTCCAGCACCAAAAATCAGAAGAAAAAAAAAGAACTCTTGTGAACAATTCACCTAGGGATTGTTCACCCAGATACGACTTGTCCATCACTTTACTAGGTTAAGTAATGTTACGATACTTATGTCATGATTCATTCGACTTTTTTTTTCTATTCTTGCATCGTCAGGTATCTCAATTACGTTATGTGTTATGATAAATTAAAACAATATATTAAAGCTATCAATACAAACAGAGCCTCGAAATTGATCACTCTTGCACGCCAGAGAAATTAAATAAAGAACTACTTTCGTTTCAATTTTCCTAGGTTTTCTCTGCAACCAAACAGAGACTAAGATTTACAGAACCAACCTTTCTGAATGTTGTAATCAGCGAGGGTACGGCCATCCTCGAGCTGCTTCCCAGCGAAGATCAGCCTCTGCTGGTCCGGTGGAATACCTGAGAATTTCACACCGTCAAATCACAGCCGTAAGATGCCAATAATCCAAGACCAACCGATTCGATCGGATCCGATCCTTCAAAATGAAAATGAAATAGTACCGTACCTTCCTTATCTTGAATCTTTGCCTTGACATTGTCGATGGTATCACTGGACTCGACCTCGAGGGTGATGGTCTTACCGGTTAGGGTTTTCACGAAGATCTGCATTTTGCTTTCGCTCTCTCGCACTCTATTTCGCTCTAAGCGGGGAGGCTTTGGGATGGTTGTTAGGTTGTTTTTATAGGTGTACAGATTTAGGGTTTTGGATGGGTGATAGGTGGTGTTTGGTTGCGATGTTTGGGCAGTTCTTTCTATGGATTATAATTTGTTAATTGCTGTTTGTTTGTTTAATGGATTTATGCGAATCCAAAGTATGAGTGAGATAATCCTTACTCTCATTTTTGTTACAAGCAAGTATAACAATGGAACGAGTAATGCTATATGGACTCGTTTATTATGTGAAATAGCTATTTTATTATAAAAATGATTAGTTATTATTGAAAATAGAGATGATGAAATTAAATAGGTAATCATATTCTTTAGTTTTGTGACATCATATATGCTTTAATTTAAATAAAAATAAAATTACTAAAAAAACCATACTTTATTTATTTAGTTTTTTTAAGTCAATTTATTAAAAAAAATAAAAAACTTATAGAAAAAATTTAGTGGGGGGCCAACCATCCATTGGGGTGGCCAACTACCTCCCAATGGATGGTTGGCCACCCATAGTGGAACACAGAGGGGTGGCTAAGACCACCCCATGGCCACCCCTGTAGAGCACCTTAAGGGTGATTGTGGTCACCAACGATGAGCATCGGGGGTAGAAAGGGCCACTTCCAGATGTAGCGGGGGTGGTCGCACCACCATCAACGACCTGTCGCCGATGGTGGTGCGACTACACCCGTATACTTATTGTGGTGGTTGGCCATCCACAGAAATTCAAAGGTTTAACCTTTTTTTAAATAATAATAATAATAATAATAATAATATTAGAAAAAATAAATAAATAAATGATGTGTTTTTTTGGAAAATGTTCTCAATTCCTCAATAAATATAGTTATTCTTCTCATTTTTTTGAGAAATCACTATTCATCTTCGTAAAGGAATAGTTATACTGTGAGAATAACTATTATGAAAATAAGCTCTTGCCAAATAAAAATGACTATTCCATATGAATAGTTATTCCATTACAGGCTTTACAACGGTTTATTTCACAAATCAAATAGAACTTATATGTAAGACTCTTATCATTTTTTTTTATATATATTTCTAAATGTGACGTGACGTTTAAAATTATCATTAGATTTTGAATTTATCATTATTAAAGTTTAATCTAATGGTGATTTTAAACACCGCATATAAGTCCCATCAATTCTATTGTAGATTTGAAAATTATATAGATAGAAAATAGGTAAAGAATAGATGCGTATCATTGCTCTTTTAAAAATGTGTGAGACTCATGAGAGCATATGACTGCATATGTAAGTTTCACCAACTAATTCAATGGTGAATTAAAAAATTGAAGAAGTGGAGATAAATAAGGGATAAACGTATATAATTATTATTTTAAAAATGAGTGAAAGGATATGACAACAAAATAAGAATGATAATTTTTTACATTTGCGTAATATTCGTCATTATTAGAGTTAGATAGAAATTAGCTACAAATTAATTTGTAGCAATTAGTTACAAACTAATTTAATAAAGTGACATATGTTATTAAAACAAGTGAGAAGCAAATGTTTCTTATTAATGCTACTAAAAAAAATATGTGAGAAACACATACTATTAAAAAATATGTGCTTCTCATATGCTAAAAATAACGTATGTCACTTTATTATATTGATTTTATAATTCGTTACAATTTGGTTTGTAACTAATTTATATTATTCATAGGTGGAGCTACATGGCATGTGCTCTTCAACCTCTCAAGCTATTATGTTTTTCTCAATTTTTTTTAATAAATATTATTATAATCTCCTAAAAATTAACTCATAACCCTATAAATTTTAATTATTTTAATTTTATTTCAAACTTTAAAAGCTAGTTCCACGTCACTTCCACCTATTACTTTTAAGAATAATATTTTAATTATTTTTAATTTTATTTCAAACTTTAAATGCTAGTTACACTCATTACTTTAAGAATAGTAAAATCCGTGACCGGAGTACGTCTAGCTTTCTCAATCATTCATCCTAGTACCGAAGCTGCCCTTATACAGGGCCCGAATTCTCAAGAGCGAAGAATCTAACACACCGATCAGAAGTCCCATTTCGGTGACCCAAATTCCCAACTCCCGACTGCTATAAGGCTGTCACACATGATTAGCAGCTCACAAGCCGGTTCTACATCGTTACTGCAGTGCTTTCTGTCTAAAAGGGGGTCTGTCTGTCGAGAAGACGAAGCTGTGTGATCATTTTGGGTCGAAGGCGTCAATGGCGGCAACAGCTGAGACTGAGAGGAAGGTCGAGGTGTTTGATACGGAGGAGGAGGTGGCTGTGTCTCTGGCCAAGTACATAGCCGATCTGTCTGATAAATTCTGCAAAGAGAGAGGGGCTTTTACCATCGTTTTGTCTGGTGGGTCTCTCATCGAGACCCTCAGGTAAAAAGGGGTTTTTTTTTTTTTTTTCTTGTTTTGTTTTGATTTGTTGATATACCCCGGATGATTAGTTTGGTTGATAGGAAACTGCAAGGAAATGAAAGGAAAATTGAGATCTAGGTTCAGAATAAACATCATCTATTAACTAGTTTAACTGTCTGTGCTGCTGTGCATGCGGGCAAGCTGGTTTTATTTTTTGGGTACGTTTTTTTATGGTCTGTTTGGTGGGGAAGAAGAGAAAATTGAGAATCACTGGTTATTCATTATTATTAGACCAAATGCCATGCAATAAACCATTCAACTCATGAAGTTGAGACTAGTTCGAATCTCCCCAACAAAAAATTACTTATCAAAGAAAATTGAACCAAATAAAATAGATGCAAAATTTTCCATATTCCAAGTTTTATCTAACAGTTTTACAAGGTTGAGGTGAGTTTTTGATGTTCAATTTTACTGCACATTGCTGAATTCACAAGTGAAAATGAAATCTTTTTTCCTTTCACATGGTTTTACTAGTAGCCAAAAGGAGTGTAAAGGTCATTGCTAGGCTTGCTGATGATATGAGCAATGTAATTGCGTGATTTTGGGATTTCAGGAAACTAGTAGAACCCCAGTACATTGATTCGGTTGAATGGTCGAAATGGCATGTCTTTTGGTTAGATGAAAGAGTAGTGCCAAAGGATCACAAAGACAGTAACTATAAACTTGCTTATGATGGGCTTCTTTCTAAGGTATGTTTCTTCTCCGAAGAAAGCATATTAAGATTATGCTGTTATTTGTGATACCTTAATGCTTTATTTTGATTATTGCATTTGGATGTATTCAGACATTGTTTTATTGCGTTGGAACTTGTAAAATTGTGGATCTAAGATTAATGGCTGCACGACTTAGGTGTGGCTTTACTTGAGTTGAAGGCATTGCAAGGAAATAGTAAAGTCAAAATAAAATATGGGGTCACTTATGAACAAATTTATGAGAGCATAGTTTGGTTGTGACTTTGTTGAGTAGAATTATGATTGGTTTAGGTTCAGGTAGGTAAAGGCGAAGATTTGGGTATTGTTGAATGATAAATGATGTCTTATACCATTTTCTGAAGATTTATAAATTCTAATTCCAGATGATTATCCCTGATTGATTGTTGTTAGAAGGCAGAGTCTCATATTCTTTAGTTGAGTTGTTAATAGCAATTTTCATTTTTCCATACATGGCCACTCCAGTTGTGATACTCTTTTAGTCAATTTAAACCTGTTTAACTTTCTTCTGGGGCAGGTACCAATTCTCCCTGGTAATGTTTATGCCATAAATGATGCACTCTTGGCTGAGGGCGCAGCCGATGATTATGAGACCTGTCTCAAACATCTGGTTAACTGCGGTGTGCTAGCTTTATCAGCAGCCAGTGGGTTTCCAAAGTTTGATCTCATGCTGCTGGGAATGGGTCCAGATGGACATGTGGCTTCTCTATTCCCAGGGCACCCTCTCCTCAAAGAGAACGAGAGATGGGTCACCTTCATTAAGGACTCGCCAAAACCGCCTCCGGAGAGAATTACTTTTACTTTCCCAGTGATCAACTCGTCTGCATATATTGCCCTTGTGGTGACTGGTGCCCCTCAAGCTGGAGCAGTGCAAAGAGCATTAGGAAATGGACAAAATTCTGATAAGCTGCCTGTTCAAATGGTTTCTCCTGAAGAAGAGTTGACTTGGTTTTTGGACAAGGATGCAGCTTCAAAACTGTAGGAGTTGGAAGATCTTTAGCTTCGTGTGTTGATGATCTATATTGTAAATTAGCATGTTGATCTTGTACTGTGGTTTGATCGGAGATCATATAGGTGTTCTGCAGGACTTTGTGGTCTCTGTAGTAGGTAACAACTAGTGTGCTTTTTCCATCTTTTCTGATGGCAATAATAGAAGCGTCAAGAAGTTGTTTCAGAGGGTTATTAGAGCATTCTCATCCGGCTCCCTATTTTTATTCTCAAAATAGGAAGTAAAATCAGTTTTTTTTTTTACTTTAGAGAGCCACTTTTTCTAAACACCTACATTCGGCTCTCTAAACTAAGGATTCACTTTGACTTTTTCATTTAAATATTAATATTTTAAGATTTTTTTATTCTCTCTCCAACAAATAAAATTGGAAAAATAAAAAAGTGGAGAGAGAAATGAATATTTATTATAAAAAAGAGAGGTAGGAGTGAAATGGCTCTCTACTAGTAGGAAGCCATTATTGCTCCCTATTTTTTTCTTCAAAGTAGGGAGCCGGATGTGAGCAATAAAATGATCAAAATTTATTTTGGCTCCCTACTATTGTAGGGAACCGGATGAGAAGCTCTTACTTATTATAAAGCGTTGTTTGTTCAAATTCGGCTCACAAAGCCCCTAACCGAGCCCTTATCAAGTACTCGCCTCGCATGGCTTGGGTTTTTTTTTTTTTTTTTTTCCTTGAATAATATTCTACAAATTTCAAACGACAAGTGTTACTCAAAATAAAGAAATCAACATAAATAATTACACATTTCACCGACTTAATCGATGGTCTGCATGATATCGTCAGCGGCAAACTTGGAGCCCTTGTCCTTGTCAGAGGCGGCGAGGCCTTTGGCCTTGCAGTCCAGGAATTTGCAATCATTGTCGAGGCGGAGCTTGGTGATGACCACCTTGGAGGGGTTGGTGTTGACGGTGGACTCATTGACCTTCTCGCAGATTCTTCGCTTGATCGTCTATGCCCTATCAAAGACGCTCATATCAAAGACAACTTGGTATTTACATTAGCATTTAAATATTCATTTAAAAGTACGTTTAATTAAGTCTTAATTTATAAGATAAAGGGAAAAAAAATTATATTATGGTAAATAAATAAAAAATCCCAAGTAAATAAATCATTATATTTTTGCATGTGTTTGTGTGAATAACAGTTTTTTACCCAGACTTTGAACTAAAGGATCTTTGAAGCTAGTTTCCGAAGCAAATTTTTTAAAAATTAGTTGAATAAAAAAACCTCTACGAATTTTCCTTTTTTTTTTTTAATTTCTTCTTGCACAAATTATATAATTGGATTTAGCATTTGAGTAATACACATTTTTATCCTACAACTATCCCGCAACGATGACATGACAGTTTCAACCAATCATTTTATTATTATTTTTTTAACAATGATTGATCTAACGATTAATAAAGACTGTCGCATTAGCATTGCAAAGTAGTTGTGAAATCAAAATACACCTTTTAGCATTACTCTTAGAATTTCATCTCGTGCAAGAAGCCTTTTACTGTTTGATCACTGCACTACAGTTCTATTTACAATGTATTGATCATCATATAACATCCATCTAATACAGCATCTTTGTATTGTGATTTGTTGGATCGGGTTTTTGACCATCTCATCTGAAAACTAATTGGTGTCCAATGAGGCAAGCCAAAGCCTTTTATAGCATTTGAAATCGCACTCTACAAGGCATGTTCTAAGAGCCGTTTACATGAGCAGAGCGGCACTATTGCACTCCAACAATACCTCCCTCAATGTGACGCTCCCGCGACTCGAACCCATGACCCTGGCTCTGATACCATTTGAAAATAATAACTGAACTCCAAATAACACCTAGAAGGGGGGTTGAATAGGTGTTTGCTAAATAAACGCGGAATTTAAAAATATTCAACCACACAAAATATTATGAAAGTAATAAAGCATACGATACAAATATTTTGATTATGAAGTGAAAACTTTTTGAAGAACTTCTTCAAAAGTAAAACTATTCTGGGGCAGCTAAACCCAAGAAGTCAATGCACTATAGAAGAACGAAAAATTACAAAGTGTTCATACTTACAAAACCTTTGCGAGAGACACACTCTTGTACTAGACAAGTGACCCACTTGCTTGCTACCGCAGTAAATCTCCCAGAACCTCTGAAAAGTTCTTCTATTTGATCTTCCTTTATCGGAACTCCGATAAGCTTCAAGTGTCATGAACAAGGATTGAATAAACTCTAAGATAGTAACAATATGATTCATTCTAACAAGCTTAAACCTCTCTTGGCATACACAAAAATAGCATCTAAATCCCCAAATAAAACGTCTAAGAAGACTACATTATATAGAGGAAAAAAACTTGGTCTTCAAGCATTAAAAAAACGGATTTCCAAAATTTCAGGATTACTGATCCGGTCGAACGGCTGAGTGATTTAGTCGAACGGTTCTAGGTTAAAAACTGAAATCAAGATTTCTCAAACGGCGTGGTCGAATGGCTCTTGGAATGGCTGAGTGAACAAGCCTCTTTGAGTAACATTTGGGCCGGTTGAACGCCAATTGGAACAGGTAATGGAACGAGGCTCTTTGAGTTACTTTTAATAAAATCGGTCGAACGGTTAATGGAACAGCCTTTGGAACGGAGCTCTCTGGAAGTCAAAAATCAACTGACCGGTCGAACGGCTGATTGAACGGTCATTGGAACGGAGCTCTCTGTGACTCCTATTATATTACTCGGTCGAACGGGGCATGTACCAGGCGAACGGTACCATGCATAATATAACATTTCTTAGAAAAAGATACATAACATTTTGTCCAAAAATACCTTATTACAAAAACTACTTTTGGACACCAAATTTAGCCAATTAAAAATTAACATGATTTATATCAAGATAAATGCTATTAGAGAGTAGTGTTAAAATACATTATGTGATTCGATTATAATTGATTGTAACATTCTATAATCAGAATTGAAATCTTAAGAAGGTAACAAGCTTCATAGCATATATTTTCTAACTTATACCTTAACAGAAACATATCGATATAATTTTGGTTCTCTTTGAATCATATTCCATGTTAGAACTTAGAATGTGGAGAATAGAGTAGACAAATTATTATTTTTTTTTTCTATTCAAAGTAGACAAATTCTTATTCTTAATACTTCTTTCCTTCTTCCAACTAGTGATGAATTGTCACTCTTTTATAATGTGTATAATTGCCACTCTTTTTAGTCTTTTATATTACACGAGCAAGTACCTAGTGATCAATTACAACCTAACGAAAAGAAAAAAAAAAAAACTTTTAATTTTGAAAATTATAAAATCTTAGAATTACGAAATGAAAAATGCTACTTAGCATTATTAAATAGCATTTTTGTCAATGTGGCACATCCACTTATTTTTTTTAAAAAAAAAAAGAAAAGAAAAAACAAAAAAGTAAAAAAACAAAGAGAATTAAGTGGAGAAGAAACAATTATATCAATCTATGGCTTTCATCAACAAATGTTACAAATCATCGTTGATTTAACCTATACTCAAGTATTGAAAAAAGAAGTTGCAACTAAATAATTCGGATCTCTAACAGTTTTTTTTTTTTTTTTAAAACCAGGATAATGGCGGGGCACAGAAGAATCTTATACTCAGAAAATTCTCGCGTGCCTTCAAGGCCGAATTCTCAAGAATCTAATCAACCGATCAGAAGTCCCAACTCCCAACTGCTATAAGAACCCGGCTAGCACTTCAAGTAATTCGTAAGGCTGTCACACACGGCTAGCAGCTCACAAGCCGTTACTGCAGTGCTCTGTGTCTAAAAGGGAGGCGTCAATGGGAGCAGCGGCTGAGAAGAAAGTGCAGGTGTTTGATACGGAGGAGGAGCTGTCTGTGTCTCTGGCCAAGTACATAGCCAATCTCTCTGATAAGTTCTGCAAACAGAGGGGGGCTTTTACCGTCGTTTTGTCAGGTGGCTCTCTCATCGATTCCCTCAGGTAAAAAGGGTTTGTTCCTTTTTCTTTTCTTGATTTGTTCATGTAGAAGTTTGGTTGATACGGGAAACTGCAAGAATTTTGGGATTTCAGGAAACTAGTAGAACGCCCCTACATTGGTTCGGTTGAATGGTCGAAATGGCATGTCTTTTGGTTAGATGAAAGAGTAGTGCCAAAGAAGCACAAAGACAGTAACTATAAACTTGCTTATGATGGCCTTCTTTCTAAGGTATGTTTCTTCATTACTTTCTTTTGTCTTTTTTTTTTTTTTTTTTAACAATTCAAGAGGGGGGAAGGGGGAAAAGGGGATTCATTACTTTCTTATTCTAATTCTTTAGTCGACTTATTAATAGCAAAGAAAACTTTACAAAACCCACTTCAACTTCATCTTCTACGCATTCTGAAATGGCCATCAAAGTGTAAAAACTTTAAATTTAGGCTATTGATTTTTTTTTTTCAACTCTATTAGAATTTTTTATTAAATCTTAACAAGAGGGTCAAAATTCCTAAAATGTCACTCATTTTTTTAAGGAAAAAAAAATTGCAACGATTTAAGCGTTAATTAGGATTTAACGGGATTTACAAAAATACTTAAGCCTGAATCTTTAAATTTTTTTTTTTATACTTATTATATTTATAAAAAACATGATTATTTTGAGAATTTTGATAGAATTTTTTAAAAAATTATAACAGATAGTGATTTTTTTTTTTAAAAAAAACTTAGAAAGGTTGATACATTAAATTAAAAGCTTTTAAACTTGAAAGATCATTTCAAAACACGTATAGATTTTGCGGTCCATGGCCACTCTGGTTTAACTTTCTTTAAATTGGGGCAGGTACCAATTCTCCCTGGTAATGTTTATGCCATCAATGATGCACTATCAGCTGAGGGTGCAGCCGATGATTATGAAACCCGTCTCAAACATTTGGTTCGCAGCAATGTGCTAGCTTTATCAGCAGCCAGTGGGTTTCCAAAGTTTGATCTCATGCTTCTGGGAATGGGTCCAGATGGACACGTGGCTTCTCTATTCCCAGGGCATCATCTCCTCAAGGAGAACAAGAGATGGGTCACCTTCATTAAGGACTCGCCAAAACCGCCGCCGGAGAGAATTACATTCACTTTTCCGGTGATCAACTCGTCTGCATATATTGCCCTTGTGGTCACTGGTGCCCCTCAAGCTGATGCAGTTCAAAGAGCATTAGGAAATGCAAAAAATTCTGATAAGCTGCCTGTTCAAATGGTTTCTCCTGAAGGAGAGTTGACTTGGTTTTTGGACAAGGATGCAGATTCAAAAAGGCCTAAGAAGTTGTTTAGGTGGGTTGCAAAGTGTTGTTTTTCTGTTTGATGGGTTGTTAATGTTGTGACCTAAGTTTGTTTTTTGTTAATGTGTTTTTAAATCTGTTACCAAACGAGGTCTATGTGTATCACTTAAGTATTTGTGTCATCTGTCACCCATGTATTATATTTATATTTTGATTATTGTCATTGTTATATCATTACTAAGGTCGGTGAGATGAAAAAAGAAAAATAATAAATAAATCGGGATAAGAAATTGTGACAATTTGTTGAGCAATCTTAGTGGTTTAGGTGTACTTTTATATCACTATCGGTAGAAATAAAATCTCATCATGGGTCCCAATGGAACAATATCAATCAAATAGATTAATGAATGTTTGCCGTATTACAATTTTTAATATGGCCCGTTTGTTTCGACGTAAAATGATTTCCGTCGGAAAATAGTTTTAAAGAAATTGATTTTCAGGAAAATGATTTTTGCCGAAAATATTTTTCGGTGTTTGGCGCGCATGAAAAATTGCAAATATTTTTTTTTATATTTTCAACCAATCATATTAACCAAAAAAAATTATTATTTATGCACAATTTTAAAAAAATTAATATAAATTGTCTCGAGCGGGTCCCGGAGATATCTCGGGCGGGTCCTAAAAATGTCCCGAGTGGGCCCTAGCGATGTTTCGATCAGGTCTCGGTGACGTCCCTAGCGATGTTTCGATCAGGTCTCGGTGACGTCCCAACGTTGTCTTGGGCGAGTCCCAAAAATGTTTCGGGGGGTCCCGAAAATGTCTCGGGTGGGTCCCAAAAATGTCCTGAGCAGGTCCCGAAAAAGTCTTGGGTGGGTCCCAAAAATGTCCTGGGCGGTCTCGAAAATGTCCCGGGCGGTCCTAAAAATGTCTTG
>FXXK01000963.1:80478-280714 GCA_900184695.1 Betula pendula | reverse complement strand
ATGTCTCAGGCGGGTCGTGGGTCCCAAAAATGTCCCGAGTAGGTTCCAAAAATACCCCGAGCAGGTCCCGAAAATGTCCTGGGCGGGTCCCAAAAATGTCCATGGCGGGTCCCGAAAATTTCTTAGGCGGATTCCGGTGATGTATCGGGCAGGTCTCGAAAATGTCTCGGGTGAGTCCCGAAAATGTCTCGTGCGGGTCCCGGTGATGTCCCTGACGGGTCCCGAAAATGTCTCGGACAGGTCCCGGTGATGTCTCGGGTGGGTCCCAAAAATGTCTTGGATAGGTCCTGAAAATGTCCCGGGCAGGTCCAAAAAATGTTCCGGATAGGTCCAAAAAATGTCCCGGGTGGGTCTCGAAAATGTCCTGGGCGAGTCCCGACCGGATCATAGCAATTTTCTGAGCGGGTCTTGGCAGGGTCCCGGCGATGTCCTGGGTTGGTCCCGACCGGGTTTCGGTGGGGTCTGGTGGTGTTTTAGCTGTGATGTACCAATTTGAGAATGTGACGCTTAAACTCGGAAAATGGTTTACAGTTTTAAAAATGAGAAACCATTTTATGGAAATTAAAGAAGATTTTTCGGTCAAACTGAAAATGATTTCCGTTGACTATTATTTTACGCCCCACCAAACACCAGAAAATACGAAAAATAATTTCTAGAAATCATTTTTATGTCGAAATAAACGGGGCCTATAATTTTTTATAAATTCACATGTTAGCTTACATGAGTATTACGTGGCACAATATGTATGAAAAGAATTAAGCAACAAATTTAACGTAAATTTAATTATTTAATGATTGTCATGACATTATTTTATAGCTGACATGATAACAAAAACTATCAAGTCAATTTGCAAATAACTTGTAATAAAAGCTACACTCTTTTTTATATAATCCAAACTAGAACCACTTACAAAGAATGTCATAGACAAATAAATGCTACATACACTTTTTAATGTAAGAGTGAAAATTATTATTAAATTTTAAATGAATTATTATTAAATTTTTAATTTAATGATAATTTTGGATCTAATAAAAAATAAACACATACATTACATTATCTTGATTAACTATCAAGGTGATGGCTATGTAAAACACACAATAATCCTCTATATTTCAAGCAAAATGAAAATAAATCATTTAATGGTCATGATTTTACTTTGTTGAATTTTTTTTNGACGGAAGTTCCAGAAACTGATGTAGGAATCAGTTTTTTTCTCTCTCTCTCTCTGTTGCTCTTTCTTTCTCTTGCTCTCACTCTTCTTCTTTTCTCTCTACTCTTCGTCTTATCATAACTGAATGGCCAAGGCCATTTAATAGCCAGCACTCCATATGTAAGGAGTCAACAAAGGATGGAGTGCATAAAACATGGGCCTTGATTAAAGGCTTTCTCCACTTGACTTTGAAATTCAGCCACCCCTCCATGTGCAAGCTGAAATAGAAGACTTCTTTCTTCCTTCTTCCTTTTTGCACGTATATTGATCGGATGACAATATCCCAAAGGCAGCAAAATTTGACTTAAATTAATTCAAGTCAAAAAATGCCAACAGTGACCTAAGTTTGTTTTTTGTTAATGTGTTTTTAAATCTGTTACCAAACGAGGTCTATGTGTATCACTTCAGTATTTGTGTCATCTATCACCCATGTAATATATTTATATTTTGATTATTGTCATTGTTATATCATAACTATGGTCGGTGAGATGAAAAAAGAAAAATAATAAATAAATCAGGATAAGAAATTGTGACAATTTGTTGAGCAACCTTAGTGGTTTAGGTGTACTTTTATATCACTACTGTTGAGAATAAAATCTCATCATAGGTCCCACTTGAACAACATCAATCAAATAAATTAATGAGTAGATACTACCATGATCACGAAAATTTCCCTCAAAGAGGGGTACAATTTCTCTTTTCTAAGCCAAAGTTCAATTACAGCCTAATAAAAGATAGTGAAATGTTCTACACATAAAGTAAATTGGGATTTTTGTCTCTTTTTTATTTTATTGTCTTTATTTCGCTTGTACTAAGATAATTTCATTTGATTCATATTTTGCTAATTTCTTTTCTCCTTACAAGCACTTTCGACTGTTATCTTGACACGTGGTCAATTATTCTAACAATTATCATCGGCAAGTAATGCTCGATCTAATGTTTTTGACTCAATGTCTACTCATAGAATGAATGCAAAGTTGCAAGGAAAATTCCATGTCAACAACTTGGGATCAATTTCTATAAGAAAATGTTTGTTGTATTACAATTTTCACTATAATTTTTTATAAATTCACATGTTAGCTTACATGAGTATTATGTGGCACAATATGTATGAAAAAAATTAAGCAACAAATTTAATTATTTAGTGATTGTCATAACATTATTTTATGGCTGACATGATAACATAAACTATTAAGTCAGTTTGTAAATAACTTGTAATAAAAGTTACACTCTTTTCTATATAATCCAAACTAGAACCACTTACAAAGAATGTCATAGACAAAGAAATGCTACATGCATTTTTTAATGTAAGAGTGAAAATTATTATTAAATTTTAAATGAATCATCATTAGATTTTTGATTTAATGATAATTTTGGATATAATAAAGAATACACACATTCATTACATGATCTTGATTAACTATCAAGGTGATGGCTCCTCTACATTTCAAGCAAAATGAAAATAAATCATTTAATGATCATGATTTTACTTTGTTGAATTTAATAATACATATAACTTCACGATATATAAAATTTATAAATAACGTAATAACATAATCATGACATTATATACATTATTAAATAAAACAAAATAAAATGTTTTTATGGGCCAATGTCCCTCAAAAATGCCGCCCACGATCGATGGTAATGACAAGTCACCCAAAACCCAGAATCTCATGAAGTCCCAAGTGAGTGTCCTAAAGTCTTAACGCCCAACTGCTAAGCTATAATAAGAACAGAACACAGTGTGCACATCGGCCCTCGGACCCAATTGTCTACGCACGCTCTCCTCGTCCGTACGGATCTCTCCCCCCATAATCTCACCCCTGGTAGCACAACAGAAGTCCGTTCTACCACCTCTCCACCACCGAAGAGCTTTCAGACTAAAAGGGGTGTCTTTGGTTGGGAAGAGGAAGTTGGGTTGCTGTGGGGTGAAGGCGTCAATGGCGGCGACGACGGCTGAGAAGGGCGGGGATAAGAAGAAGGTGGAGGTGTTTGATACGGAGGAGGATCTGGCGGTGTCTCTGGCAAAGTACACCGCCGATCTGTCTGATAAGTTCTCAAAAGAGAGAGGGGCTTTTACCGTTGTTTTGTCTGGTGGGTCTCTCATAAAGTCCCTCAGGTAAACAGAAAAGATCAATGTTTTTATTGTCTCTTTTTTCGTGTTATTATCATTGCGCTTCATTTTGGATGTACCCAGATGATATATTTGGTTGAAAAAGAAAATGAGAAATTTGGTTTATTACAAAAATCAATATATTAACTGTATGTGCCTGATCACTCGGTTCGATAAGCTGCTTTTGCTTTTTGGGGACGTTTTTTATGGTCTGTTTGGTGGGAAAGAGAAGGTGGGGATGGAAGAGAAAGTTGAAAACTGAATCATGGGTTTGGACCAAATGAGATAGATGCAACACTTTTCATATTCCAAGTAGTATCTAACGGTTTTACTGGGTTGAGATGAGTATTTGATGTTCAATTTACTGAGAGTGCTGAATTCACAAGTGAAAATGATATCTCTTTTTTCCTTTAACATGGTTTTATGAGTAGCCAAACAGAGGGTAAAAAATCAATGGTATGGGATTATTGATAAGATGAGGAATGCTTTTTGGTAATTTCTTGATCTTGGGATTTCAGGAAACTATTGGAACCCCCGTATATTGATTCAGTTGAGTGGTCGAAATGGCATGTTTTTTGGGTAGATGAAAGAGTAGTGCCAAAGGATCACGAAGACAGTAACTATAAGCTTGCTTATGATGGGTTTCTTTCTAAGGTATGAATATTGATTTATTTTACTTGTTTTTTCCATTCTCATGTTCGAAGAATTGCATATTCAGATTATACTGTTAATATTTATTCCTTAATGCTTTATTTTGAATATTAAATTCGGCGTTTGAAAGTTATTTATTGCATTGGAACTTCTAAAATTGTGGATTGAAGCGTAATGGCTGGACCACTTAGGTGTGGCTTTACTTGAGCTGATGACATTGCAAGGACAATAGTGAGGTCAAAAGAGAACATGGTCTTGGGATATCTTATGAACAAATATACGGGACCATAGTTTGGTAATGATTTTGTTGAGTTGAATTATGATTAGTTTAGGTTCAGTTAAAGAGCAAAGATTTGGGTATTGTTTGATGATCAATGATGTCTTATACCATCTTCTGAAGATTTATAAATTCTAATTCCTGACGGTTATCCCTGATCAATATGGAAACGTATTCTCATCATATGTAATTAGAAGGCAGTCTGATGTTCTTTAATTGACTTAACTTTCATTTTTCGATACATGGCTGTTCCACTTGTGATAAATATTAGTCAGTTTAAAACCTGTTCAAATTTTTTCTTGACAGATACCAATTGTCCCTGGTCATGTTTATGCAATCAATGATGCGCTGTCAGCTGAGGGTGCAGCTGATGATTATGAGACCTGTCTCAAACATCTGGTTAAGATCAATGTGATAGATTTATCAGCAGCCAGTGGGTTCCCCAAGTTTGATCTCATGCTGCTGGGAATGGGTCCAGATGGACATGTGGCCTCTCTATTCCCAGGGCATCCTCTCCTCAAAGAGAATGAGAAATGGGTCACCTTCATTAAGGACTCACCAAAACCACCTCCAGAGAGAATTACTTTTACCTTTCCCGTAGTCAACTCGTCTGCATATATTGCCCTTGTGGTGGCTGGTGCCGGTAAAGCTGGAGTAGTGCAACAAGCATTAGGAAATGGTCAAAATTCTGATAAGCTGCCTGTTCAAATTGTTTCACCTGAAGGGGAGTTGACTTGGTTTTTGGACAAGGATGCAGCTTCAAAGCTGTAGGAGTTGAAATGTCAATATCTGTCTGATGATCCACATAGTATGTTAGCATGTTATCTTGCCATGTGGTTTGATCACAGATCATATAGGTGTTCTGCTGGATTTTGTGCTCTTTGTTGTAGGTAAAGACTGGTGAGTTTGGATAATATAAGATGGCAATAAAAGAAGGGTTTGGAGAATATCTGGTTTGACATATGATTTGTTATTAGTAATTTCATTTCTTTTTTTATCCCATAAATAATAATGTTTTTCATTTACTGTTTTATCATTGGTCAAATTGTGATGCAAAACAAGAGTAGAAAAGGTAGCACAGTACTCCGCAGTTCATTTCTTTTTTATGAATTTTTACTATGTCTGTGTTTTCTACTATTATGATGGGCTATGCGTTAGCCAGAAAACTTGGTCTTTAAACAGTAAAGTATTCTTTTCCAGCTTAGTTCTCTATCATCTTATGACTGGTTGCTCAATTTTAGTTGCCAGCAAACATAAATAAATTGTCTGCACCATTTCTTCTAACCCTGGCTGTGAGTTGATTTTCCATATGTTATCTGTTGAGATTTGTTTTCTTTGTTGAGATAGGTGCACAGAGACGATCTTCCACCTCTATTTTGCATTTTTGGTGCAAACCTGGCAGAGTTTCAACTAATTAGTTGTCTCTGCCACTTCTTTACCGGGTTGGTGGTCTCTTTATTGTAGCTTTCAATATATTGGGTGACATAACAATGACTTTCCCTCCTGGTTTTGATTTTACATTAAGGTCTGCAGTCGACATTAAATGTCAATCTAAAACAGCAGGTGTCTTGATAACATGATTTGTTGTCATCATTTTGAACATTTGGGAGATTTATCCTTTTGGTATATCTAACTGCTGTCTATAAGCTTTTTAAGGAAATCCCTTCCTTTGTCATAGTTGTTATAGAGTGTCAAGATTCCTAAGAACGTGGCCTTCTTTTCTCATAGTTTTGTGAAGAGAGTCACGTGTTGTAGTTGATAGCTGTCCCTGGTTACTGGAGCAATGTGTTTTTACTATAGGCTTTGGGATGCCAGGGCCCAAAATTGGAACAATTTTTGGTTCTTCCTGTTTCTCTTGGGATTTAGTAGCTTGTTGAATTAAGATGATGAATAACCAACCCATTATAACTCCTCTTATCTATAGGGGTGATTCTCGGAGCTTCTTGCCAGTTGGTTTAGTCTATTGCCTGTAGTGGAGAATCTTGGAACTTCTAACATAGTTTAGTGGTGACCTTCATATCTTCCCCCCTCCTTCTCTTGAAACGTGCTTTCTATTGACAGTTTTGACTTGCTACTCTATGACAATTAGAATCTGCAAGAGCATTTGGCTTCATTAAAAATTGATGTCGCCCGTAGATACTGTCCCCATTGTCAAGTAATCTATTTCTTGTGAACTTGCATGATTTTCAAGTTGCAAAACAAAATGCTGACAGGCTGCCCTCATCTTTAGTAGATGGTTGGGGTATGTATTATGAAGAATTTAGGAATTGTTCCTGGAGCAATCATTAGCATATTGGTATCCTGCCTTTGAATAACAACCATTCAGCAGGTCCAGCCTTGGTAGTTGATTACAATGGAAATGTAGTGGGTGGTGCTCTTATCACTGTATGCTAATAGTTGCAGGAAATTCGACATATGAAGCAATGGAGTCAGCTTAGCCTCTGCTAAACAAGAGATGGTATTTCCCAGATTCCTTTACCCAAAGTGCAGGTCCTGATGCATTGCTTTATATAGATAATTGCTTTGCTTCCATCATCACTTTGGGTTGAAATTTTTTCTTTACTTCCATATATTAGAGCCTCGTACCCAATGGAGCACCTCGCACTTGTGTTATTTTTTATTTAGAGTTTGGATTTAATGTGAAGACTTCTATTATCTCTTATTATCAACAAAAAAGAAAAAGAAAAAGGAAAAAAGAGGAAATCAGGCTATGTTTCTGTTTGTTAATGTGTTTTGGGGAGATTTTTTTGTTTTTGGTCTGAACAAGTGTTCTAATATGAAAATAGTTTGAGTGTATGTGTTTTGAGGGAGAAGAAAAGTTTAACAATCGGAGCCCTTGGGGTATTCTTGGAATAATATCTGTACAAAACTTGTGTGTAAAGCACATTCACCCATAATGTTTACAGGGAAAAAAAAATCAACTATCATAATTTGAACACTAAAATAGTTTTGCTCCTTTCCTTATTCTACTTCTTGATATGTTAAGTAAAGGCAAGGATGATTTTGATGGCTTTCGTGGGATGGCCTCAAGATTAAGACATATAAGTGGTAGTTGATGATGTTGAAATCCACACTAGCCAATCCGCGGCAAGGAACACTTGACATCACGAGACAAAGTAGTTCAGAGGCTTGCCGGTTTGAACTGGCGGAAAAGACCTCCAATGCCTAAATTAGTTAGTTGAATCTACTAGAGAAAAGGATTTTTTTTGAGAAGTGATTGAGCATCTAATGGAATTTTTTAGCAATCAACGAGGTAAGTGACTTACCTTCTTTTTTTGTCTTCATTCCTTTCAATTAAAGGCCATTGCCCCTCTCTGCTCTGCGAGGTGTCACCCCTTGAATGGGTTGCATGTGGTTTGTCCATAATTTGCGGTCATCAATTATTATACAGGATGTCCTTGCTAATCCTCGTTCCCTATATGATTTAGAGCTATCGTGACCGAAGCAGAGTGATATTTTCCCACGATTTTCAGCATGGGGTATCCAAAAATTTGGCTTACAGTGTCGGGATTTGGATTAGACTTAGGTGGAAGGAGTGATTGGGTGCTTTTCGGTCTAATTTGTTCTCTTGCAGCCACGGTAGCAACGTCATTGGACTTGAGTTGGTCAAATCTTTTAATGGGCTAACCGGGCCAAGGCCAAGGAGACAAATGCTCAGAATGAGATTGTGAATAATAGGTTTTTTTTTTTTTCGGAGAATGTGAGTTATAGTTAGTTATGTGTGCGAGTGTGTTTTTTAGTATATGTCTAAAATTGCATTGTAGTCAATCTAAAATTGCTCGTTGAGTTTGTGAGTTGTAAATTTGTAGTCACATATAAGAATTTTTTTTTTTTTTTTTGAGACACATAAGAAGTTAAGAACGTTCTTGATGTACATATTCATAATAGAGTTTGGAAAATAAATGCCTTAAATATTTAATTCCTGCGCATTTTTAGAGGATTGGAATGCTCCCATCCTAATCATTGTTCACTAAGCTCTACTTGCTCAATAAAAATTCAAAAAATTAGGTTATTCAAACACCTGTCCAAACAAGCTAGTGAGACCCAGCCTTACTAGCGAAAGGCTGCCAACCTATTGCATCATATAGGGATTGGACTTTTGCATCTTTCCTTTTTTTCTCAATTGGGTTGGCTTGGGTTTCTAGACTTGTCCTCAATATATATATGCCTTATTCCTTCCTTAAGCAATGTCTGCTTGCCCCAAGAAGAAAAGAATATTTTTTTAACTTATCTCCTCCTTATATTCAGTGTAATGGATAATGGAGCTAATTTTCGCGCACGGCTGAGAAGAAATGGGGTCTAGAAATGGTAACTTATTATGAAAATTTGATATTGGGATCTACTACGTGCGACAAGTTCATCGATTTTCCAAGTGAAACCTGCAGGGCTAAAACAAGTGGATCGTCACTAAAATATTTGAACAAATTGTCAGAAGTGCATTTCTACAGCTGAAGGGATCACCAGAATGTGCTTCTCCTATATTCAACCTGAGAATTTTAGACAGGTTTTATAGCTTGAACGACTCTCTTATATATGAAACAGAAAGGAAAAAACAAGAAGAAGAAAATTCACCCAAAAATTTATCAGTAATTTAATTCCATCATTTTGTATGGTGTCTTGCCTCGTGGACTATGGGCCGTCCATCTAACATAAAACTTCTGATCACTTGCTAAAATTTTGCAACTAGAAAGTGCATAAACGATTTGATGACCAAGAAAATCTTATCAAGAACATAATATTGCAAATTAATGAGTTCTGACAGTAAATGTTTATGTGAGAAAGGGATGGAACTTGGCTGCAATTCCCCAACCCAAGCCAAAGTGTCTAGATGGGTCCACATGTCTGAGTCAGTGGGTTCTGTACCTCAAACTGTATGAATACCTATTCGAACAAGTGAATCCCGTTGAAATCCTCTCTCATCACTTGCCGAATTAACAGCAATTTAGTAAAGGAAATTGCAACCAATCCTAATCCATCAAATTTATGAACATGCACAAAGAGGGCCTTCACGATGGAATTAAAAAAGCAAAAGCAAAAGCAACCCCTTTGAGGGTAGTTAATGATCAGCTCAGAGAGCATGCTTTCCAAATGAGATGAAAATAATCCTTTAGAATAACAGAGACTGTAATCTACCTGCAGTACTCTTGAGGTGCATGACTTGAGAGACACTCTTAGTGACTGTGTTGTCACTGTTGACTGCACCATAGAAGGAAGAGCTCACTTTAGGGTGTCATTTATTCTGTCGAATCCCTTTCATGATTGTGCAGTGACCAACGCAAAAAGGTTTGAAATGTAGGCCATATATGCAGTGTGCAAGGGCCACCATCATGTTGGCCCTACAAAATATGATATCCTCGCATGTCACAGAAAAAAGGTAATCTCCAAGTGATGACTCTTTAGATAATCACTACATCTCTCAACTTGCAGCAAAAGACATTTCTGTATGTTTTTGTTTTTAGGGTTATCCCCATACTTTCTGCAGAAAAAGTAGAATGGTAGACCTTATGCATTGTCTCATGCCATAATTATGCAGTAAAACAAAATCCTTGATCATTATTAGTATAGATTTTTGGATGTTCTACTTTCTGAGGAGGTTTTTGGATGTTTAGAAATTGGGTAAGTTCTACATTCTCTTGTTAATCATTTCATTAGATTAAAGAAAACAAAATAGCTACCTAACCAACAGCCTTCTTTTTATCCAAGCCATGTGAATATTTTCCCTCCCCTCTCCTCTCCTTTTCTTTTCTAATTTACTTTTCTTTTCTTTTTCACGTCTAAAGGCACTCCGCCTAATTTTGTTGACTAATAATTTGCGTAGGAGGAGCAACCGGGCAAAAGGCTTCGGAACCCCGGCCAGCACAACAATCAAAACCCACAACCCCAGATAAACTATACACTCGGTTTTATTTATTTATTTTTTTTTGAAAAAATATTTGTATATGACATAAAAGTAAAAATAGTTTAAAGTATTTTGTGTTTTAAATTGTTTGTTAATATTTTTATTTTAAAAATAAAAAACAAAAGTAAAAAACACTTATTTCTTTGGGATCAGTTTGAGCGCCTTTTGACTGAAATGGGAGGACACATTATGTCAAAATTAAGATGATTTTTAAAACAGCCAATTTTGACTGAAGTTGACCAGCTTTTAATTGCAAAATCCAAGGAAAAAGGAAAATGCTTTGCGTGCTTAAGAAAATCTTAAAGAGCTGTGATTAGCTTAGTTGACTGAAGCATCTAACTGAAAATGGACCATTATTGCTTTTTAGAAAGTGCAAATTGGCACAGTTTTAGATAATCAGTTTTTTTTTAGAAACATTGTTCAAACGCTAAGAAAAAACTCACAACCAATTCAATAAATATTTAGTTAAAAAAATAAACAATTTTTTTTATTTTAGTTATCAATTTTTTCAAAATACTTATATCAACTCAGCATTTTAGTTATTTACTTTCACTTGTTTATTTAACATATTATTTATTATTCTACTTTCTCTATTTCTAAGTAAGAAAGAAAACAAGATTTTTTTTTTAATTAATATAGCTAAGAAATTCTTGAGCTACAATGCTCAACAAATTTATTAGCACTTTAGTTACTCAACAAATCTTTAATTATTTTATTGAGCCATGTTTAAAACATTTTTTATTATAAGACTATCCAAAATAGCTTTTTTTGTTGAGCTCAACTTGAATACTTTAAGGATGGTAATAATTAAAAAAAAAATGCTTTCTTTGTTAAAATTTTTATTTTTTCTTCTCAAAACAAAAATATTAACAAACAACTAAACCCAAAAATATATAAATAAAATAATTTCACTTTCATTCTTCAACATAACACTTTTTAACTTATATTAATTAAAATTCATGATCAAGAAAGGGGTAACTTGAAGTAACTTTTTAGTATAATAACGAACAAAGAAACAGATTACAAGCAATTACTCATTGAGAAATTGACAAAGGATTTTGGAGTGTTTTCACTACAGCAGATGCAGAATTCAAGGTTACTGCCACTAGTAGGTGGGAGGACAGCCTACCAAATTTACCTTTCTCAAATTCCAAACAATAGTTTCCACACCAGGTGAATCCATCTGTTTTTGAATAATTGAATAGCTATTTTTTTATTTTTATAAAAAAAAAATTATTAAATTAAATTTTATCTATAAAAAATGCCTAGGTCGATTTCAAATTCCAATACTAGCTAACAGAACATAAAAGAAAACTAATAATAATAATTATGAAACCATTCTTGGGCTTCTATTCCCTACTTTAAGAATTCAAATTGTCAATCAAATTGAACTTTAATCATAATCAAACTTGATTTCTAATTTCTACAATGATTTTCCATTGAGGTTACTGCTTTTATTGTCCCCAAGCAACTACACTTTATTTGGCCCAACAAAAAAAAATCTCTACATTAGTGCACATTTAATTTTTTTTTTTTTTTGAGAGAGATAGTGCGCATTTAATTTAATTAAGCAGTGACTGTACATATCAAAACATTATCTTGAATTTTTCAGTTGAGTTTTAGGTCACTTTGACAAAGCTCCAACCTTATACTTGGAGCCCACATTGACGCGTATCGAACTTGGAATTACATTTTGGTTGACCCAAAATAACAAATGATTTTGATAGGTAAATCATTCTGACCATGTTTCAATTCCCACCAGACATACCTTTAGGTATTATATACTACATTTTTCTTTTTCTTTTTTTAATTTCCTTTCGCTAATACAGTTAATTACAAGGTTATACCCTGTTAACGAACGAATAAACCCAAGCTTTTGAACTTTCCCTAGGGCAATGCTACTAAAATGGCATGACAAAAAAAACTAATTATTAAATTTTTTATTATTTTATAAATGCTGATAAAATAATAAATTTTTATTTTCACATCAACTTAATTTTATAAAAATCATATAATAATTTATTAATAGGATTACTTGAATTCAAAGTTAGTGAAATATAAATAAACTATTTTATTATTTAAATTTTTAATAATATATATGTAATCGTATGTTGAATATATTATTGTGTCATTTAAATTTTTTAAATGCTGTGATATTATGTAAACTATTAAATATATCAAAATAAAATATTTTTCTCCAGAATCCTATTCCCAAAGTTATTGGGTCAATCACTCACTAAATATTCAAATCACACGATTCACACCCATCTGACCTAATAACAAAAACTAAAAACCAGCATAATTAAACCTCATATGATCGAATTAACACTAACTAGGCCAAGAAAGTAGAAAGTAGAAACCAACAGCAACGGCGTCGTTTCAAAATCCTAAAGCTACTAGTAGGTCGCAGGGAAAGACAGTTCCTTTATAGAGTCTAGGGAGAGACAAACAAAAGGAAAGGCTTCTATAAGAAGAAAGAGAAAGCAAAAGCCAAAGCTAAACCAAAAGCATTTCGCTCTCACTTTCAGTCTTCTTAATCCCTCGAAATTCCTTCGGAGCCAGAAGGAGGAGGAGAGGGCATCGGTAATTTTGGCATCCTACTTCGTCTATGTTCCCCTCCATCAACAACAAGAGTCCCACCATTTCCGGCGGCGGCGGAGGAGGCGGCGTCGGGATGATGGCGCTGGTGGCGGGGAGGGATCCGGCGGTCGTTTTCACTGTGCTGGCTGGGGTGGCCTTGGTCGCCGCAATAGTTTTCACTGCGCGTAGGTAAATGCCTAGTCAAAGAGAGAAAACTTTTTTCACTCTGACGGATACTAGCTATAGCAGCGAAACCCTAGATAGATGAAATTTGAGAAAGCGAGTTGTGAGTGTTGAAATAGATGAAAGCTCTGAGACGAAGTCACACTTCGTCGTCATCGTCTTCGAATTCCAATTCGAAGTCGAATTCCTCTCCTTCTTCGTCGTGGATTCATTTGCGTTCGGTTCTGTTCGTTGTTGCTTCTTCCTCACCGGCTTCTTGTTCTTCCTCTGATCGGTGAGTCTCTCTCTCTCTCTAGCTTCTTCTTTAACTCTCTTTCTCCAAGTTTCGTTTTTAGCTCTCAGTTTCTATGATTTCTTTGATTGAGCTCAGATTTCTGTAAAGTTCACTGTTTCGCTTCAGATCTCGATCTCCAACAGCTCCAAATCGTGTTTTCAGTACAAATCGTTGTTTTAGCGGTTTTTTTTTTTTTTTGTTAGTTTTTAAAGTTAAATTCCTCTTCTGAATCACTTGGTCCACTCACATTTTGTTATTGTTTAAGTTTATGCTATTTGATATTAATTTTGTAAGATATTTTTTGATTCTTTTATTCATTAAAAAAAAAAGATTTTTAGATTCTTTCTTCTTGGTTTGGAAAGTAGATGAATCGGATTGTTGTCAAATGGATTCATTCATAATGGTGTTGTGATTTTTCTGTATCGGCGCTATTTATTTATTTATTTTTGTTTGAGGAAAATGACTTGTACATGGTTTGCAGTTGCACCTTGTGCGGCCAAATAGAAACACACTGCAGTGGCTTATAAACTGCATTGAGATCTTGGGGGTTCTGAATCGAAAAGTCAAAAAAGTTTGGAATGAATGTGAGATTATCAATTTATCATGATGTGTATGAAATACTGGTTTTCCTGCCTGGTTGTACAGTATCTCATACGTTTCAAAGAAAAGATCCAGCTGCAAAGCTGATTGCATTATGGTTTTAATCTTTGATAGGCAAAATGGTTATTGGTGGAAATGTGCTGAGTAGCCAATTCAAAGTATTTGGGATTTGAGGCTTTTTGGAGTTAAAAAAAAAAATAATAATTAAGGCACAGGCTGGTGACTAATTGTCTATACGGGATATATAATACAGTAGCGGATGTCTCATTGGAACTCCAATGAGTTCTTTAATTTTACCAAAATATTTGCCCTGGAGCTCAAAGTGGATAAGTGAACATTTTTGTTTCATTTTGCCGTAACATGAGGTATTTATTTGTGCAAGTTGGATTCTAGCACTTGGGACTAGGATATTTAATGTGGCATATTTTGCTACCTAGTCTATCCTTGTATCTTCCCTAATAAACATCTTGAAACGATCCAATTTTGGTCATCTCATCATGATCACTCATTACAATATGTTTTTGCCCGGAAAATCAAACTAAACATGTTATGCTTTGAGAAGTCGTCCCCTTTATGCTCCCCTATGGTTTTCATTCATGTCATTTTGACACATTTTAGGTAGAACTATCCTTTTTAATTTTTTATGCGATTGTTCGTTACTTTTGTTTTACTATCAATGCTGCTTCTCTTTTGTTTCAATGATTAATATTTGTCATTCTTTCATTTTCAGGGGTCGTCTCAAGTCACCATGGTCACGCAGGAAAAGAAAACATGCCCTTTCACCTCAGCAATGGAGAAGTTTGTTTACACCAGATGGGAAGCTCCGTGATGGCGGAGTTAAGTTTTTGAAAAAAGTTCGCAGTGGAGTGAGTTAACGTTCTTCTCATTTATCCTATGTCTTTGTTCCACAATATGAAGTTTGTAGTATCTAATGTTCCTGTATTACTATTATTGGATTATTTATCTAGCTAATTTCTGATGCAGGCTGTTGATCCAAGTATTAGGGCAGATGTTTGGCCTTTCCTCTTAGGAGTGTAAGTATGCCCAACCTCTCTCTCTCTCTCTTCTTTTGTGTGTATTTTAATGTGGAGAAAAAAGTATTGTTACTATTACTACTCTCCTGTATGGTGTGATGGAGCTTGTTATCTAATCTAATTATTAAACATCACCAACTCTATCTCTCATAGTCTGAACTTTGATCTTTGGTCTTGGCAACACCTGGGGGAGAATTTGGATGGCCTTTTCCTCCTTCTGGATGATTATTGGACTAACTGATGCATAAGTTTTGACCTTACATGTGCATACTGCTGCAGTAATCCTTATGAATCTATGTGCTCTCATCTTGCTCAATTACTATTTTTCCCCCTTCATTTTCATGTGCTATCCTTTATTCCTTTTTTTTATTCCTAAGTGGTGCCTGATTTGAAGCAATTGAGTTGGCAGCTACTTTGGAGACTAAAACACAAACTCCTTTTCATTTCCCTGAGCTACTATCCTTTTTTTGGGGGGCTTCCTTGTTTTTGAAATTCTTTGTGGTTCCTTCCTTATCTTAAGTAATTGGGTTACTGAAGTTACTTTGGAGGCCAGGCACTTTAATTTATGTTTAAGTCCGTCGTGGTTGTATGTTCAATCAGTTGAAGTCCAGTTCTTGTTTTTTGGATACTCAACCTATGTTTATGATTGAAAGTTGTGTGTCTGCCATCAATAAAGTAACAATTTTAAAATTTAGAAACGTTCTTCTAAAATTAATGCAGGACAACATAATAATTTTTGTTCAGTGTTGTAGCAGTTGTTTAGAAGTATCATTTGTGCAAGTTTAGCTAGGTTTTTAAGGTTGTTTTGGTCTTTTCTTACTTTAAGCTGATGTGTATTGATAGGGTTAGATTTAGTTAAGGTAGGATTCAAAAACGATTGAAGGATTAGATTGTTTTTAATGAAATTTGATTACTTATAAAAAAGGATTAGATTTAGTTAAGGGGTATGATTTACAAATAGGGATTATGAGAGCTTTGTAAGACAGCTTGAATTATATTATCGATAGAAATTTAGCCTTTGGCTTTAAGGTTCTCTTAAGAACTTAAAGTTTGCTTGATTAAACACTCAAGAAGAGTTTTTATTTTATTCCTTTTAAAAACTTAGGATTCGAAGGGCAATTGAAGTAAATCTGCCATTGTTTGCATCAATTGGTATCATAATGAGCCATACTGCTTCAAAAATGATTTCATTTCTGTGAGTTCAAAGTTCAATAACTAGTCAAATTTTTCAGACTTCAGTCAATTCGTTTTCGTAACTACAGTTACAAGTTTCCAAAATTATTGGCGTAAGAATTCATTTCCTTGAACATTTTGTTCCTTCCACCATAGTATGTGTCACTTACCATCATTGACTGTCTTGTCCCTCTTTAGATGTGCTGCCCTAATTCACCATTGTTTAAATTTGTGTTGCCTTTGTATCTAAATGGCGCATGTATATGTTGACTGAAATTCTCTATTTCAACAGCTATGATTTGAACAGCTCAAAAGAAGAAAGAGATAATATAAGAACTCAGAAAAGGTACGGTAACCAACTTCATTTTAGAAGTTTGATTTATTAATTGCAATTACTATATTGTGACATGGATAAGTGTGGGTTTTTTACTGCTTGATCATTTTTATTTTTTATTTTCTTCTCCTTAGACATCTAACCTTCGCAGTGATTCTGTGACAATCTTTGGATGCAGAAAGGAATATGAGAAACTTCGCAGACAATGCCGACGACTTCTAAAACATAGTAAAGAGGGCTTTAATTTGAATGAAATTGGTAGAATCAGCTGTGATGGGTACAGTGGGACTCTCACTCAAGATACAGATTCTCCTAGCTCTGAAGATGTGGTTAGCGCCAGGGAGTCCCTTTCTAGTGAGGAAAGGAGCCCAGATATTGAATACTCTGACAAACACTCTAGTGCATTGTTGGAAGGAGATGATAGTGCAAGGCAAATCACAACTGCTGATGGCTCTACACTAGACACTGACTCATCAGACTCAGACTCCTCTGAAGAACCTGAAGTGAGTCAGACTTTCCCTTCAACGGAAGGAACGGATGAGAATGATCCTGATATGACTTGCAAGGAGGATTCTTCTCCCTCGAGGACAGAAGTCTCGTCAAAACTCCGCAATAATGAAGATTTTGCCTCATGGCAGCGGATCATCCGCCTTGACGCTGTACGTGCCAATTCAGAATGGAAACCATGGTCCCCATCTCAAGCTGCAATCTCCGAGGGTAGGGCACGCCGTTCAGCGGAGGCTGTGGGGCTGAAGGATTATGATCAGCTAGAGCCCAGCAGGATTTTCCATGCTGCCCGACTGGTTGCTATTCTTGAAGCATATGCACTGTATGACCCTGAAATTGGCTACTGCCAGGGCATGAGTGATCTTCTGTCTCCAATACTTGCAGTGATGTCGGAGGATCATGAGGCATTCTGGTGTTTTGTGGGTTTCATGAGGAAGGCTCGGCATAATTTTAGGCTTGATGAGGTGGGAATCCGAAGGCAACTTAACCTTGTTTCGAAGATTATCAAGTGCAAGGACTCTCATCTTTACAGGCACTTGGAGAAGCTCCAGGCTGAGGATTGCTTTTTTGTTTATAGGATGGTGGTGGTACTATTTAGGAGGGAATTAACATTTGAACAGACCATTTGCCTTTGGGAGGTAATGTGGGCAGATCAGGCGGCTATTCGGGCTGGAATTGGTAAGTCTGCATGGGGCAGGATAAGGCAGCGAGCCCCACCGACAGATGAGCTATTACTTTATGCAATCGCAGCTTCTGTATTGCAAAGGAGGAAGTTGATTATTGAGAAGTATAGCAGCATGGATGAGATTATAAGGGAGTGTAATAGCATGGCGGGGCATCTTGACGTGTGGAAGCTCCTAGATGATGCTCACGACTTGGTGGTGAACCTCCATGACAAGATTGAGACATCCTTCTGATGGCTGCCCAATTTTTAAACTTATTTATTTGGCTTCCATTCTCTCTAGAATCTGGAAGTATTTTTAGGCGCTGCATGAAACAAGCACCCGAGGTGCTGTAGAGGATCCAAGGGGGGAAGGTATATTTGCTCACTTTCAAGTCTCCGTTAAGTGATGGTGGTAAACATTTAATAGATGAATTATTTAGATGTATTACATTGTATGCACCCCTTTTTATCAGTCTCATAAGGAAAGATATCACGGCAGGTAGGCGGGATATTAAGAATTTGATAATGTGATCCCCATAATAGTATTATTTTTTATCGTAACTAGCTTGAAAGTTTGGACTAGAGCCTATATTGCAGCTAGTCTAATGGGTGAAAAAGATGCCAGTCTGCTAGCAAAACGTTTTAAATTTCTTTTTGATAGTATGCTCGCCTACCTTCTTAAGCATCTCCAGCATATGCTCTAAAGGGCTGATAATAACCAGCTACTATCAGCCCTTTTGGCTATCCAACAGTTGCTTTAAAATCAAAATTTGGCTACAGTAAAGTTTTACATCTGGAATGATTATTTTAATAATATCTCTCCCTCTCTCTTTTCGGCCAGAAGACGCTCTCAGAAAAGTTAAAAAAATAAAAACTTCTTCTCCTTCTCCTTCATTGTCCTCCTCATTCCCAAGAAACTACTCCAGCACTTCCAGAACTCTGCTTGAACCTGTGCTTCAGAAGCGGCCTGAGCTCTGGAGAACCCATTTTCTGATTCTGGGTCGGGCTGAGACTCCGGCATTGCTTGAATTCTCTGCTTCCACGTCGTCAATTCCATGGGAAGGGGGGGTTCTTGTTTCTTGATTGCTGAGTTAAAAGTTTGGTTCTTGATGGGTGGTGTTGCAGAGAGAGGGAAAGACGGAAATGTAGATGGGTAAATGGGGAAAGGCCGCTACAGTACTTCCTCCTGTTTCAAAACTGAAAATTCACAAGTTGATGATGGATAGCAAAAACAGGTATGAGCATTTTCAACATTTGGAAATTTTGGTCCTTGGTGCCAATGGTAAAGAAATCTTGAAGAGATGTGAAGAAGATGTTGAAATCTCTGATAGACAGACACAGACGTAGAGTTCATCCTGAGGAGGTCAAAGAGGGAGGAGGAGACGGTTGCGTCGATTTTAAAAAATAATATTTAAAGAGAGTAGAGAATAATGTAAATAATCAATTTGAGTTTGTATTTAAAATTTGGTAGTTAAAATAGAAAAATGTGTATTTTGAGTAGTTAAAACCTAATTACTGCTGTCGGAAATGCTCTAGTTAGGGACAGCTAGAATATTAATATGGGTATGGGCAAAAAAAAAAAAAAAAAAAAATTATAAGATAGGGCTAAAAAGAAATTGGGTATGGGCCGAAAGGTAAAAAATACAAAATTAACTTGTAAAAATAAAATAAAGCTTTAATTTTTATTTTTTATTTTTAGGAGGGGGCCAGGGCCCCTACGGGTCCCCCCCCCCCCCTCTCTCTAATAAACCCAAACTTGGACCTAGAATCTTGGAGTGTTTTTGGCCTGAGAGAGCCAGAAAAATCTTTACGTACGCCCCGTTCGGCAATCATCTATCCCTCATTTTCATTTTTTCATTAAAAAAAAAACCAATCCGTTTTAAAATTATTATCAAACTTTCTTCATTCTTCTCTCACAAAAAAAAAATAAATTCAAAATAAATTTTTATTTTATATCACAATAATCATTTCTTATTACTATTTAAACAAAAAATTTACAACAAAACTCTTTACCTAACATGTCTTTAATTTTTTGTAGCAATTGAAGGGAATTTTATTTATTTATTTATTTATTTTTGTAAGTAGCAATTAAAAGGCATTAAATTGCTACAAAAAGGATGCAATTAAGAGCTTTTACGGACATTAATTTCCTCCAATTCAAATTAAAAGAAATTTCATTCAACCCACTCTAATGTATGACAAGTATCGTCTATCAACATTAGGTTCCTCAAAACTCAATAGTTATTAACTCTCATTCTATTACCTATGAATTCAAACATTAAGTTTTGAAGAACCTAATATTAATAAATGACACTTGTCATGCATTAAAGTAGGTTAAATAAAATTTTCTCTAACCCAAGTTAGAGAAAATTTCAAAACGGCTTTTCAATTCATCACCAGCTCCCTCCTGGTCAAGACTGCTGAGGTCTGCATAGAAATGGTTTTTGGATAGTGCATGTGGCGCCCATATTTCTTGCCTTGTGGTGCGCACATGTGCAGCCAGAAGCCATGGAGGTTTAGCGCATCGTGTGGAAAAGTCTGCATTTTAGCCTTGACCTAAGCATCAGCCGCCAGAAAAATAGTGCTTGCCGCTATAAAGAGACTCCCGTAACGTAATCTTTCTATTTTTAAATGGGAGGATGCTACACGTAAAAAATAAGATCAAAGGAGTGGAGCTAACATTTATATGATTTAGAGTCACAAAGTCCGCTTAAGAGGGTAATTGTCACGGCCATGACATGGCTGTGTGGGTGGCAGCTTGGGTGTGCCTTGCATCCATGCTGTCCACCATGCCAAGGCATGACTAGGGAGTGTCTTGGGCTGGAAAATAGGTGAAGCTGTGGGTGGTGCAGCTGAACCATGTTGACAAGGCTTGGTGGATTACTTGGTGGTGGGTCCAAGTGGCATGATGGATTGGCTGTTGTGGCTCATGTGCTGAAGGAGTGCATGGCCTTTGCTGTTGTGGCCCAAGTGCTGCCTGAGTTGGTGACATTGTTGGCTTGCTGGTTGTGGCTGGGACGTCCAGCCCTTGTGTGGCTTGCTGGAATGCTCATTGCTGTTGGGTGCTGCTGAGAGGAGTCACATAGAAGCCTTGGCTGGTCTTGAGGATGCTGCTGGATGCTTGTGAGGCAGTGGACGTGTGGTGCCACTAACCTGCCAAGTGGTTTGCTGATTGGTGTGGGGAATGAGTCTCCCACACACCTGCTGGCTGGCTGAGCTTGTTGGACGTGTTCAAGGCATCATGAGGGATTCAAGAAGGGTTCAAGAGGGCTGTAACACATGGTTGGTTGCTGGGATGCTGCCTATGTTGCAGGGGAACTCATTGGAGGAATTCAATTGGGCTGGATGCATGTCTAAGGGAAGCTAGCTTGCTGGATTTTCCAGAAGCTGTCTGGATTGCTGGATGGGCTTGGGTTCAGCCCATCCCTTGGAAGCTTGGCTGAGAAGCCAACTTGTAAAGCTTGCTTGAGAAGCTAGCTTGCTGATTTTGGAGGCAAAGAAGCTGGAATCCGAAATTTGAAAGGGGCATTTGAGTGCTGAGACATACAGCACTGTAGCTGTCACTTCTTGTTGGAGGAAGGCTTGGTGTGCTGCACCAAAATGTGGGGGGGAAAGGAGGCTGGTTTCCCACCAAAACCAGGAGCCTTTGTGCCTATAAAAGGGGGCTGAGAAGGTCTGGAAAAAGGTTGGTCTTTGCTGCATTTCCAAAGAGAGAACTTGGTGGTGTGGTGAGACAAAACCGAAGGGCTGAAAGTGTGAGCAAAAGCTGAGGGAGCTGAGGGCTGAAGGCTGTGTTTGCTGCCACTTGAAGCCAAGAACGTGTGCTGGAAGAGGGCCAGCATCCGTGGGGGAAGAGAGGGCAGTGAGCAACAAAGGGGTGAGTTTCCTTGTAAAGCCTTGTTGGCTAGTTGTTCCTTGCATCTTTCCTTGGAAGCCTTGTTGGCTGATTGTGAGAGCTAAGTGTCCAAAGTATTGTGGGCTCTAGCTATTCCTTTGTATTGTATTGAGTGAGTATAAAGGTTGGGACGGTGTTGCTCCCGTAAAATACTTGCTGTGTTGTGTTTGTTTGTGGCTTGTAATTGTTTTCCCTAACCTCGGATGAGAAGGAAGACTTGCTGAATTGGTATACACCAAGTTTAGCAAGCTTGTTGGGGCTGGCTAAGGCTGCTTGGTGCTGCGCCTAGGGCCATCACGGTGCTGGTTTTAGATGGAAAAATTGGGGCCGTGACAGTAATCCTCTTCCTCGTACAAGCCACAAAGTGGCTTCCTATTTCTGAAGGCTAAAATGCTTTCTAAGGAAAATTGAGGGAAAGGAATAACCTCTGATTTGTTTTAAAGAAAATCCGAAAAAAATAAATAAAATTTACCACTCTCTCTCTTAAATCCAAAGTCCGCTTCAACTTTTCCTTAATCTCATATATGTACTTTTCTTCTTCATCTTCATCTTCATCTTCTCCCACTAGCTTCTCTCTCTAACCACTATTAATTTTGGAGTTACAGATACTTGGAAAGTCTGCACTTGTAGTTGGTTAATTGCTTTGAGTATTTTGAAAATCTAGACATGGAATTACCAAAAATTTGAACAAATAAGTAGTTGAGCTTGTCAAAATCATACAATATTTTTCTTCATTTTCATTCATTTTCTGGACATCTTTTGCTGTCCTCCACACATACAATTCTATTAAGTCAAAAAAACATTCTCACAACTTGAAAATGGCCATTGAAAAAAGAGAGAAAGGGGGAAGAAACTGGCTGAATTCTAAAAAGCAAATATTTGACCCAAAGGGACACTTCGGTCAAATGTATACTTTGAAGAAAATGCACAATATTTAGTTCATGCAACTCTGGACGGGTCCATTGGAGTTCATCACTTTTAATGTTGATTCTAAACAAGCTGTAACAAACACAATGTTGTTCTTTCTCTCAGGTCTCAGCTCTCAAGCTTTAGCCTTTCACGCTGCACATGAATGTGCTGAAAGGGTTGTTCAAGACAAATTTCTCTGTTGTCTTGATGGGAAATCACTTGCCGAAAATCACACTACACAATCACAATACGCTGTAGTGGCTGGACCAGTAGCCCTTACATTTTTTTTTTTTTAACAATAATAATACTGCACTTCACACCTATTTCATACTGACTGACATGACGTATTTTTAGTAGTTTTCCTTTTGTTTTTAAGAATGTGACATGAAATGAGTGAAGAGTAGCATTACTCTTCTAACAAAGGCTAATCCAAAGACTACTAACTAAAGCCACTGTGATTATGGTGAGTGAATAATAGCATTTCTCTTTAAGGAAACTATAGAATTGCCAAAGACTGAAAACTGCCACTGCTCTTGCTCATTAATCATCGTCCAAGAAGATCAAACATGGTTCAGACATCACTAACATAACTGTGACGGAAAGACTCTGAAACTACTTCAATGAATTACTGCTCAACACAAATCACAGAGAAACTAAAACACAAGAAGCAACTGTCTCTTTTAATTGCTCAAAATGTGGACAATGGCTCACACTTCAGAAGGGTACATTGTAGACAGTAACGGACTAACTACTCTTTCTTGGTGAAGTGTCGGACAGCAAAGGCTAAACCCAAGATCAACAGGGGAACGAGAAACTGCAAAATCTTAATCACAAACTCGGGGTCTTATCAGGATTGTAAGGAGCTTGAGGGGGTGGAATATAATTCCTTTTTGCTGGAACAGTGGATGCATCAATCTTACCAATGTAGTATTTGTCCATCATTTCTCTAGCAGAATCGCTGTGTCCCACATCTTCAAAATCATTTGTTGCATCCTTCCCTGCAAAATCTCAGACATAAATTATCCTTTATATGGTGTTCATTGAGGATCACGTTCATTATCTTCCATGAGAAAGTAACACAATACCCTTACCTGTTGCGGATAAAAGGACTTCATCACCTCCAGGATGATCATCCATGAATGGGGTTACATCATACACCTAAAATGTAAGTTTAACACTTTGGTTAATAGGATAAACATCACAATTCATGACCCGGCTTCAGATGGAGCCATTGCGCACAGATGGCATATGATACATATGTAAATTGCTTTTTCAAGGAAGCAGATGGTTCTTTTTTTACTTTTTCAAATAGCACAGGCTTGCCTCATTACAAACAGCATAATCAATCAATCAATATATATATAAAAGCCAAATCCTTTTTAAAAGAGCCTTAAAATTGCGACACGTGGCGTGAACCCATGATTTTTTAATAGTGAAGTGGTCCTTTTTTTTCTTTTTTCCTTTTTTCTCTTTTTCTCTCCACTTCTCTCTTTCTTTGTATAAAGAGGGAACCTCATCATGAACTTTATAAGATGAAAGGACACAATGCTTATACTATTGAAGTTGGGTAGGATAAACAGGTAGATGGAGTCCATAACTATCTTTTTAATGAACATGCCTCGCAAGGGATGCTCTCTGATCAGTGCTATATCCCAGGAAACAAAAAGGACTCATGCACATACGCTTGATTTTCCTCCTTTTTGGTCACAAACCAGCATTTGTAGAATTTGCATTGCTATTGCACAAGGAAAAGAAGAAATAGCAAAAGGTAGCCCTTGGCCATGAAGAGCTGGAAAATTGTAGAATCTGCATTGCTATTGAGCATAACATAGCTAGATAACGCGTAGGTCAGTTAATAAGAATTCTACTGCAATTAGAAGAAGGATCCTAAAAAACACAACGAATTGCAAGGGAATTCATGGTGGCTGGACTTGGCAAAGAGAGGCCGTTCAGATTTCTCCCAGATATCCAGAGGACCAAAAGCACCAAAATTCAGGCAAGGAGAAATAAGACACTCTGAGGTAAAAGACGGTCAACATCTGTTATAAAGAAAATCCTACACAACAGAGCTTCTAAGATTTTACTAATTGTCAATTTCATTCATTTTCCAACATTTTTCTCATAAACCAAGCAGTTTAAACTTTAAAATGACCAAAAGAAAAAGATCAATTCTCTTCATAAGTAGTCATAAGATACGATATCCCCATAAAAGTGTAATAAAATAAGCTAATGATATTTCCTATAACAGATAACCAGATAAAACAATACCCTCTATATAATCAAAACTAACACAACTAACTGTTTGTACAGTTTTTATTTTATATCTTCCATCTACCAAAAGCACTCAGAATTCCGCTTTCTTTCAATTTCCTCATTTTCCTCGACAACCAAACAGATAGCTACTAAATCAATCCAGAAAATAGATATTTTATACCAAGGGAGAAAAACAAAATAAAAATTTAGACGGAGAAAGATCTGACCTTTCCAGAAATAATAAGCCAGCAATCTTTGGTCTTGTTGTGCTTTGACACTTCATCAAAAACGTGAACCTTCGGATCTGAAGCCATTTTTCACTGATACCAGCAACAAAAAACGCCAAAACTCAAAAAACCCATAAATAGTTACAAACCAAAACCATATAATTTACACGTGGGTGTATCTTAAGAAACCGATGGAAGAGCTACTACAAATCAGAAAAATTCCCGACAAAAAATTTAAACAAAACCCATCAAATTACACGCTGAAAAGATTGAAATTTATCTATACAAGTCATAGAAAGAACCAGAAAAGAGATTCTGAATTGAGATCACAAAAAGGTACAGCATCTATCTTACTAACCAGAGAGAAGACTTTGAGAGATCCGGGCTGTAACAGTCTCTCCTTATTATTGTCAAATCTGTCGAGAACACAGAATGGACGATGGGGACCATGAATTTATAGTCCAGGATCTTGAGGAGGCCAAAATGCCCTTCACGTTTGATTCAATTACAGAATATGGTAGGTAGAGAACTAAAGGGCAATTGCGTCTCACAAGGTACGGGTAAACGCAGCCTTTCTTTTAGCCTTAATTTGACTCAAGGGGGTCTCAATCTTTACCAAATGGACGATGGGGACCATGAATTTATAGTCCAGGATCTTGAGGAGGCCAAAATGCCCTTCACGTTTGATTCAATTACAGAATATGGTAGGTAGAGAACTGAAGGGCAATTGCGTCTCACAAGGTACGGGTAAACGCAGCCTTTCTTTTGGCCTTAATTTGACTCAAGGGGTCAATCTTTACCAAACAAGCCTATAGATGTACCCTCCTAGCCTTTAGAAGTACCCTCCTCTTTTTTTTTTTTTTTTTTTTTTAACCAAAAAAAAAAAAAAACAGAAAACAAGAAACAACAAAACCATTGCCAAACAGCAAAGCGGCAGAAAAAACAATCGAAGGGGGATTAAAAAAATAAGCGAGAAAGCAGCATGAGATTTAGCCCAAGCGTGAGATTTAGCCCAACCCAATAAGTCATGTGATGGGTATAGAAGTTAGTATTTCTATTAATTTTCTTAGCATTTTAAAATGAAGAGATAGGAATGGAAGGTATAATATCAGATATGAGACCAATAATTTTCAATCTTGGATGATAGCACTAAAGAGCTATTATCACCGCGAGAGAATTTTCTTTCAAAGTAAAATTGGAGAGATCGGAAAAAATTACAATAAAATAGTAAGACGGGCAGCAATAATCTCTCCAAAGTTAAGATCATAGGACTAATTTAAGATACAGTTCTCATAATATTACCATAGATATGTACTTTTTAACGGTTATTATTAATTTTTTTTTTATAGATGAAATAAGGTACAAGTGACGAACATTACCCCCCTTTTTTTTTTATGAGCAAATTACAAAATAAAGGGAAGGGTTATACAAGGAAATCCTTTCCGCCATTAAGCCTAATAAAAAAAATGCGGGAGGTATTAAAAATGCTTCTAAACACTAAGTTGATAACGGCCCACTTAACGAAATAGTACGCACAAACTCTTCAAAACTTTTGAAGCTCTTCACGTGAAAATGTCGTAGCTTCAATTTAATGTCGGCAATGATTGCAGCAAAGGTCCAATCAGGAAAGAGGTGGTCTTGGTTTATAGCCAAAATAGTGATCAAAGAATCTCCTTAAAGAGATAAGTGATGGCAACCATGTTTGAGAACAAGTTCAACACCAGCCAAAAGCTGATCCAGAGAAGAAAGCTTCATTGTGTAGGCTGAGATGATATCCACCTTTGTGGTTGGCAGATGGAATATTACACCCCATCAGCTATATATATTTAAAAAAAAAAAAAATTGGTTCAAGGACAATGAGACGAGGTGTAGTCGTATAGGACATTTTTTCAATTTAAAAATGTAATGAACACGTGCTGTTTTCTACTCTACAACCATTGTCTTCTCGTATACGAAGCAAAGCCCAGTAATCTGGACAATGAGACAATGGGCGACTTAATGGGCCTATCGTTTTTTGAGAGAACTGCTCTAAGCCCATTCATTGTACAGCGAGATGATGATCGGCGCTGAAGGTCTCATTTTACACATGGATAGCTTTGTTTCTAGTGCTCTGATTAAGCGACCCAAAAGCCCATCTGCACAGATGCCGTCGATTCAAAAATGATCAAGATCAATTGGTTTTAGTGAGCTGGCAATGCACGGTTGTGATGGGGCACAATTTTTAATGGGCTAGGATGGGCTCAAACGCAGCAATCAAAAGCTTAATAGTACAGTGCCCAACATGTCAAACCAAAACCAAATTTTCGTGGGGGAGAAGAAACTTGAACCTGAATTTTCCAATTGATCAAGGTCATTAAAAAACTTGTTTTTTGTAGGAATCTCTCATGATTATATCATTAAAAAAAAATTATTTGTCTATTTTAACTTTTTTGGGTAATAAAGGAATCTTTTCTTATCTTTTTTCCCCTAAATTTCCCTCATCGATGGACAAAAGTAGGTAAAGTTTTGTGTGATGCCAGCTTTCCTTCCTTTGTAAATGTATGTCTTTGATCTTAATTGGCCCAAATGCATGAATGTCACAATCGTTAAGATTCTTTGTCCTGAGCTACAACGATCGGGTTGGTCTAATAAATGCAATTAATATTGGCCGGTCAACGATTTTTCTTTTGCTGGCTAAGGAAGCGCTATCAGCCTATCACTCATGGAAAAACATGTTTTTCTTGGGAAAGTCTCAATATCTTAATATATTTGCAATTAGGCTAATGATATTCTTCAGCCAGGGCTGAATGAATAGTCATTCAACCCTGGGTTTTTTTCCTTTGTGGTGGGTCCCACATAATTAAAAAAATAATTTATTTTTTTTATTTTTTATTTTTACTCTCATCTAGCCTTGGGCTGAATGACTATTCATTCAGCCCAAGGCGTATCACGGCTCTTTGCAATATTGTTTTTGTTAAGCATTGTGCCTATTAAGTGGTGTGTTTGCAAAGGTTATGGGTTAGAGTAGGTGGGTTGTTGACTTTTGATGTGATATAAAAGTAGGGGAATGTTGTAAATTTTTTGTATGAAAAAGTGAAAATTTTGTTTTTTAGTGAATTTTTTATTTTAATAGTAATAAAAAATAAAAAAAGTTGTTAAAAAGTGGTTGATGTGATATAAAAGTAAGAATATTTTTTTTGGGTTTAGAAAAAGTGATGAATAGTAATAACCTTAACTTTTGCCAAACGTAAAATGTTTCATTAATAAAAGTTTGGCTCGACTCATGTCAACAAAAACATTTAAAAACAAAATATTATTGCCTTTAAAGAGGATTTTAGGTTTCACTACAAATTTTATTTTCGAGGGAGTAGATGCATCAATTTAATTAGGGTTGGTTACCGACTCCTGTAGGTCGGAATGGGGTAATTTTTTAGAAAGATTAGAATAAAAAAATGATTTCCTGAGCCAAACCGAATTCTTTGCCTCTTAAAAAATTTCGGCTTGACTTAGAATTTGGTTTTACCATTGGACAAGGCCAAATCTAATGGAGAAAATGAGTTAATAACAATACTTAACTTGGAGTATTCCATCTGGCTTTAATTACTTCATATTTTAAGAAAAAAATTATATTTTCTTATTTTAACTATGCATTTTTTTCAAAACACTTATATCTAATTCATTAAATTAGGGATTAACTTTCACTATTTTAATTAAATATAATTTTTTAAAAAGTTGATAATAGAGAAAAAAAAAAGTTGAGAATAGAAAAAAAGAAATGGGGAAAAGAAAAAATAAGAGAGAAATAATTTTTTGTTAATTTAATGAAAAGTATAGAGTGAATAGTGCTCTCCACACTATTCACGCTCCCACTTTTTTATCAAAGTGAAAAGTCGGATAGAGGTTCCAAAGTGTCTAAAAATATATTTGGACTTCATAATTCATAATTTAAGAAACCAAATGAGAATATTCTTACATACCTTAAAGAGTAATTTGATGCATTTTAAATCATATAGAGTAATTCAATAAAAGATTAAACCACATCTACTTCTCTATAGTATTTTTCCCTATTTTGCCACTATAATTTTTTTTTTCCTTTTTCCTACTGATTTTTTGAGTTTTCCTCTTCTATTAGGATGACATTGAACATATCGACGACGTCGTAAAGGAATCTTTTTCGAGTCTTCCTTTTTTGGGTAACAAAGGAATCTTTTCTTCTTCTTTTTTTCCCCTAAATTAGTAAATTTCCCTCATCGATGCACCAAAAGTAGGTAAAATGTGTGGTGATGCCAGCTTTCCGTCCTTGTAACTGTACATCTTTGATCTTAAGGGGCCCAAATGCATGAATGTCACAATCGTTAAGATTCATTGGGCCTGCGCTACAAGGATCATGTTGCACAGCACTGCTACTGGTCCAATAAATGCAATGAATATTGGGTTGAACAGGCTTGGTCAACGATTTTGCGAAATTTTATTAAGGGAGAAACTTGTTTTTCTTGAAGAAATTCTACAATGTATTTGCGATATTGTTTCTGTTAAGNAAAAAAATTCATCACCTTAAAAGAGAATTTTAGGTTTCACTACAAATTGTGTTTTAAAGGACACAAAGACATCAATTTAATTATGGTTGATTATCGATTCCTTTAAGCCGGAATCAGGTATTTTGGGTGGGGGGGGGGGGGTTTGGAATCGAAAATAGATTCTCGAGCCAAGCCGAATTCTGTGCATTGTCAAAATTTTGGGTTGACTAAAACTTGTTTTTACCATTGGACTGGACCAAATCTAATGGAAAAAGTGTGTTGATAACAATACACACCTTACATATCTTAAAGAGTGATTTGATGCATTTTAAATTGTATAGAGTAGTAATTCGATAAAAGATTAAACCCACATCTACCTCTATAGTATTTTTCCCTATTTTATTTTCCCTACTAATTTGTTGAGTTTTCCTCTTCCTTTAGTATGACATTGAACATATATATCCTGGCGGCTGGCGTTGTATATAGTTGACAACTTTGTCATGTCTATCATTATAGTTCACATTTTACGAGTAGATGTTATAGTAGGGTTATCTACCTAACTTCTAGGCATTGACTTCGATCCTCTAGTGGGAGTCATAGGACCACTGCAGATTGTTATCCTCGGCCACAGCAAAATGTCACTGCTGAATTGCAGGTTCCTCGACAAAACAAAACCGGTTAAAGAGATCAAAAAAGAAGAAGAATTGTTCAGTGAAATGTTAAGAGCTGTTATCACAAGATGCAAGTGAGGATGCTTGCTTGTCTGCATATTGATTGTTTAAACCGTTAAAAAGGGTTGCAAGTATGTTTTGCGAATTTTCCTTAGTGTTACTTTTATGAATTTGACTGTTCAGAGTAATTTTATCTTTAATGTATTATTCAAAAGATTTTCGCTTCATCAATAAAATTATATATGAATGTGGTTGTTAACTATAATATATTGTGCTACATCTTTTTTATTTGCTATTATTGTTGTACATCATCTAGTCATTTTTGTAGGTGATTGCACTGGGGTATTGTTTTCCAGCAATTAACAGATCTAGTATTTTCATCAAAAATAGTGATTGGTGCTTTATTTGTTAATGCTTTTTAGAGAATTTTTTTTACTTTATTTTTTTTTTTCTATTCTTGAAAGAAGTGTTATGATGTAAACAAACAAAATGGATGACGTGCAACAATAATATAAAAACTAAAACTAAAAAAAAAAAAATGTGTAAACAAACAAAATCGATGACCTTTTTCAGCTGAATGTGGTGCCTCTTAGCTTTTAATCATATGATGTCAGACAAAAAGAAGTGGAGCATTCACTACTTTTTTCGAAGTTGATAAAATCTTTTTGTGAGTAAAACGACTATGATTAGTTGCTGAAAATCTGGTTCTTTTTTTTTTTATAACAGCTGAATCAGGTGCCTCTTAGCTTTTAATAATTTAAAATTAACATGATTATTGGCTCATGATCCTTTTCTTAGGGCATTTTTAGTGGCCTCAATAAAGTAGTTTTTTAATTATTTTATTGGGGCAATTTAACTAAAAGTACAAAATAAGTTTTTTAGTGGACTTAGCAATTTAGTTCCAAATATCTGATGAGTGTACAGTACCATTAAATTTAATAAGTATTGTACACTCATCAAATTATTACAAAATTAATATTTTTTCTTTTTGACTTATTTTTTTTTTTTCCTTTTTCCTTCCCCTCCTTCCCACGCACGGTTCTCTCTCTCTCTTTTTCTTTTTCTTTTTCCTTCCTCTCTTGTCACTGTCCGCATGCTCTCTCTAGTTTGGCCAGTTCAAAATTTATTTTGTAAACTTATGTGCATTGTCCCCAAAATTTGCAATTTTAGCATCACAGAGGATGAACTTTGAGAACTCAAAGAGACCAAACTCAGTGCTTAATCTTCTAAAGGAGAATGGATTCTCTCTTACCCAGACTTCAGCTGCTTAATCTTTTGACGGAGACTCAGTGCTCAATTTTGTGACGGAGACGAGAGGGAGAGAAGACAAGTTTCTTAAAGAAAAATAAAAATGAAATAATAATAATAAATAATTAATTTACTGAGGTTGTTAAATTTGTTTTAAAAAAATTAATAATTAAAATAAAAAAAAATAATTTTTGGATTAAATTAACTAATAAAACATGCTGATGTCACTAAAAATGCTCTTAAAGGATCTATCACCTTTAAGGGTAGGACGTCAGCTATCATAAATACTTTTGAGGATGTCAATATATGCGGATTTCTGTCAATGGATTGCTTAAAGAATATGGTTCTTTCGCTTTGTTCCATGTGCTGCCGTGTTATCGCGCTTTGGAAAATTGTGTGGTGCATAGAATGCCCACAAAGTTAGAATACATTAGCTTGAAGAATAAGAACTCAAAGCTTTGTGTGTAAAAACATTCCCTTTTTAAAATTAACATATTAATAGACAACTTAAAATATAAATATTTACAAAATATTTAAATTTATTTTTATTTTTATGTCATATCATAATATTCTTTCCAAAAAAAAAAAAATCCTATAAAACGCATTAAAAATCGGAACACCTTGCTCTATGCAGTCTAGGTCACACTTTTGGCACCATCACCTCATCTAAGGGAGAAGATATTTTTATGCAATTACTTTAGTTGCTCACGAGCCATCTTAATTCTTAGTTGGTGAGGTGGTCCATTAACCAACTATGCCATCCTTTTTTTTTCTTTTTTTTTTAATACTTAATTCTTAATTCTTAGTTGGTGAAGTGATCTATTAACCAACTATGTCATCCTTAAACAGCTCCTGCTTTGAATGTGGAATGGTCTTTGGCAGTCAGCATTGTTGATACAATTTTTTTCTTTTTCTTTTTTTTTTTCTTTTTTCCGTCTTAGTATGCGGCCAAGATTTTTAAGAGTGTTAATCTCTGGACGCACTTAATTGTCTAATTGACCGCTTCTCATCATTGTTATAAAAATATTCTCACCTCTGTCTTTTTATTCTCTGTAAAAATCAAGAGTTGAAAAGAGCCACTTTGATTACTCCTCCCTTTTTTTCCTATGTTGCTTAAATTAATTAATTAATTAATTAAAAAAAAAACTATACCATCCATAAATCACATATAATTCTCTATGGTTTTTACTTTTTTCTCTTTGGGACTGATTGTCCTTGAATGAGAATGTTGAGACAGTATCTCACTCACATAAGAAATGTCAAGCTTTTAATAAAGACAATGAAGAGGCAATTCATATATTAAGAAAAGTTGTTTGGTTGAAGATAATAATTCCACAATGTATTGAAGATAATATGTTAAAAAATGTATAGGTAGATTGGAGATGAATAGTTATAACCTCTCATAATTATAGTAAAAGTTGTATAATTGTATAGTAGTTACAAATATCAATACAATGATCCCGCAATATTCATAAGAAAATATATGTAATACTCAAATCTTAAGATGAGACTAGATAGAATTTGGATTCTTAAAAAGAACTAAAAAGGAGTCGGTTCTTTTAAAAAGAATGGCAAAATTGTCCAAAAAATGTGAAATAACAATTTTGCCCATATTTTTAAAAGAACAACTAAATAATAATAGTAGTATTGTGTTGTTAAATTACCACTTATTTCAAAATCTTAAACGAATAGAAAATGATGAATTTCATAATTTAATTAATATTTTAACACTTTTATGCACGTCTTACCTCAAACTCTCCTTTAATAATAGTAATATAGTGTTGTTAAATTACTATATATCTCAAAAGCTTAAACTAATAGAAAATGATGAATTTAATCATTTAATTAATATGTGGTCTCAAACTCTAATAGTAGTTAATATTGATAATGAATAATTGTACATTCCATATAAACATCCCATAAAGCTAATGTTGCAAGATCTAGTAGCCATTGGATTTTTTTCTTTTACAATAACTAATCCAAATGCTATTAGACCTTGCCACGATAGCTTTGTGAAATATTTGTCGGATTTTTGTGTGATAAGTAGCATTACTCATTTATAAAACTTATACAGTGACATCTTTTTTATGAGATTCAATTATTTTGCTAACTCAAATAAGGAAAATCAACATTAAAAATGTATAACTTAGAAGTAAAATCTGATCTTAAAAGTTCTTGTCTAAACACTACTCCAAAGACCAAGGAATTCCAGAATTGGAGACTTCAAAGAAACCAAACTCAGCCAACGGCAAACGAAACTCACAGCAGTCAAGAAGACAGCTTTAAGAGCAAGACATCAATAACTCACTTAGGTCAAACACAAAAAGTTAGGAGCTTAAATTGGGAGTTGTTTCATATAGAATACAACTTGTTTGTTTACATTATCACTGACCAACGCTCCCCAGCACTAGAGCTCATATACATATAATCCTATTGCAGCTCTGGTACAATTATCGAAGATGCTGCATTGTTACATATAGATTGAAACAGGATTCCTATACTAGTCTAGGAGTTACGTCAAATTATGCCTGCAATAAGCTTTGAGATTGCCTACCATTTTATCCTCTCTCTCTCTCTCAGAAATTCTTGGATGGAAAGAAGCTCATGCAGATGGGAGGACGTATCTTGGCCAAAGCAAGGATTGATGAAGGGAGAATCCATAATCCATCTCCACATATCAAACCAGAAGCAACTGCAGGAACCATCAAACTGGCGTTATTGCCATTTAGCTTGTGCCATACAAACACAACCAAACTCCCCACACACATATCAATTGCAAAGTAAGCACCAACAAGGAAAGGCACAGCCATAGCCATTGGAAGTGGAATCCATTTCCCCATATTCTTAGGGAGAAGATCTCTCAACAAGTTGGCTGCTATGGCAAAGGCAAAAAACCCATAACAGAGTTGCAAGCAATGCTGGGGCAGCGCAGAGAAGCCCTCAACACCTAGAATTGCCATGTTCCGGTAAATGATGGCATAAGGGGCTTTGTACTCGCCATGTGGGTTCCCCACATCAAAAGCTTTGTAGAAAAGAAAGAATGTGAGAGGAGCTACCACGCAGCCTATAGCTGTCCCAATAGCCTGGCTTACAAGCATTGATCTAGGGGAAGTGAAAGTGAGATGGCCCGTCTTGAAATCGTGCATCAAATCAGAAGAGATGGAAACCATGGATTTAATCAGACCACAACCAACAAGTCCTGCAACTACACCATTCTCTTTTCCACTCAAGGCAGCAAGCACAAAAAGAGCCACTTTCCCATAGTTATAGGCCATATTCATGTCAGTTAAACCCGCACCATAAGCATTGCAGAAGCTAAGAGAGGGTGCAAGAACATAGGCAAAAACTACGTAATACCACTTCAACTCAGGGAACATGAGTGGTATTACAATGATGGAGACAATGGAGAAGAGTGTGTACCCTGTACATGCCACCCATATAGGAATGCCCTCTCTTAGGAATACCTCATTTCGTCGCAGATCATCAAGAGGCTTATCCTGGTTATCCGCAGCTGCAGTAATAAAAAAAAAAAAAGAGAAGAAAACTATATAAGTAAGGTTATAGAAAAATGAAAGGCTCTCTGAATTGTAATGGCCCCTCAAGTATGGTGTCCCTAGCGCTAAGCTGTAAGTTTGAGGACCCACTTACATGTTTTAAGGTTCCTCTTCATTCTGGCATGGATGTTTGTAGCGGTGAAATACAGTATCTTGAGAAAATTGTAGAGCCCATCTCCAAGGATCAATGCGATGGAAACAAAAACCTGAAGCATACATGAGGAGTTGATAAGACTGGATTTCTCATACTTCACAATCACTATAGAATATTATTCAGGATTTTGCTTAAGAAATGGGGTTAAGAGTCGAGACTTCAGACCTTGTAACCATTAAGACTCTTCATACTACTTTCTGATAATGTTTCAGGGAACCATTCCCCCTTGAGTCCCCTTATCAGGGGCCACATTATTCCCCAAGAGAGCAGAGCACCAAGAAGCAAAGACAAGTTCACAAGATGGGAACAGATCATTCCAGCTCCAATATAAGTCATACTGAAATCAAAGTAAAATCTGCAAAATTTAACTTCGTCAATTAATAATATATCAAAGATTACTCTCAGATAAGGCGGCAAAATGCAGAGAAAAAGATGTAAAGAACGCACGAATTTTTCCAAGCTTTCAATCCAAATGTAGGAAACTGAGCAAATCCGCATTGCTCTCCACCCGAATAGAACCACTGAAAGAAAGCCCAAACGAAACTCATTGAAAAGAATTTCATGAACCCATGAACCTGCTTCCTGCAAGTAGGATTGAAAGTTGTTTGAGTTGTTTCATATTTCAATTAAGTTTAATTTATTCTGAAAGACAGGAATCACAAAAATACATGCGTACGTGGCCATCTTGTCTCCTTTAGGGGTATGGAATCCGTTAATAAGAATAGCAGTAGCCGTTCCACTTGGATAAGTTAATTTGTAGTCTATTATCATGATCTGCAGAAGAACACAAATTGCACGACCAAACCATTTCAAATCTCAAAAGGAAAGAAAGAAAAAAAAAATACTTGCCAGAAATTGAGAATATCATGAATCAAAATGACCAAATAGAATTACCTAGACTTGGAGGACATTAAACCTTTGAATAATTAGCTAAACTCCAAAGCACCTACTTCAATCAGCAATGAAAAATAATATAGAAGACACAAAGCAAACCTTTCTAAGAGGAACCAATGCCAACAGCCCAACAAAGCTGCTTACAAAGAGGAAACCAGTCATCCAACCAATCCCAGGCTCCTTGGTGCTCCCAAGAGTATTTCCCTCTGTATCAATCCCTGCTTGCTCATATGTCTTCGAATTCAAACCCAACAGATAAGACCCAAAACCACCTGCAATCCAATAATTTGATTAAATAAAAAATACATGCAATAGTATTTTGTAAAACATCTAAATTAACAAAAGTGAAAACCTTTTTCACTGGAAAAAAAAAAAGCAAAAGAAGATCAAAATCTCCAACCTCCAACAGAAATGCTATAACATGCAACTGCACAGGTCTGAATTATAGTATTCTCCTGTCGAGTGAATGGCATTGATACAATTCCGGCCTTCTCAAGCAGCCCAGTCCATGTCCTGACGAATACAAAGGCGAGGAGAGCAGCCGAGACATTGAGGTTGGGGACTAGCCCTGTTGTGAGGTTCAGCTTCATCACTATCACGCTATAAATGATCCCAATAGCTAAGCTAACTATAAGTCCCCGAATTGTTATCTGTCTCTTCCATGGTGCAATTCTCTTCTCGTCCTCTGGCGCTCCTCGAATCTCTTCGATGTCCTCTCTCGTAGAATTCTCAATCTCATTTAGTTCTTCTCTGTTCGTGTTTCCCATTGGAAGATCAAAATCTTCCACCTAGTCCAATACAATTATCAAAAAATCTCAATTTCATAATCCCAACTTGATGAGAAAACGTTCAATAATATAGATACTTGATAAAATGACGTAAACAAATAAATAAGCATAAATGATCTTACCTCAGAGTTCTTCTTTGCTCAAGTTGAAAATATTAAACAAGAATTTTCTGCAGAACCAAAAAAGAAACAAAGGAGTTTTGTCACCTTCTTCGGTCTATACACTAAAAATCCTCCACATGCCATGAAAACTCACAAACCACCAGATGGGTATTCGTGTACCTGAGCGTTGACTCACAGAGACCTTCCAAAGAACAATACCGCACCCAGAAAACCCAACTGGGTCTTCAAATTCAACCACAGAAATGTTAGAAAGTACCACATCGAAAATCGTGAAAACCCCCCACAAATCCCCAAGTGGGTCTCTCGAATTCAGCTCCGGAATCAACTTCGGGCAAGATTAAATGACACCCATTTGCAGCAAGATCTCATATTTATATCTCTTTAATAACACCATTAAAGGCCATCTCTGCCTTACCAGGAGCAGCCCTTGCATGTACTGCAAAGAAGTAGTACATACAAGACCAAACGTGTAGTACAATATGCAATTTTCCAACTACAGCTCGATTGCATTTGAACACATGTTCGGCTAGTAACGCAAATTCTCCTCGTTGACCCACCTCTCTCTCTCTGTCAAAAAGAGAAAACAAAGAGATAGAGATCTAGGTAGGGTTGATAGGACTTGAAGTGGTTGAGAATGGAGTTGAGTTGAGTTGGATATTCCAAACGAGTAAAAGTGGAGCATTGAGCAAGGACACGGGGAACTTCTTTGAACTCCTTCAAGGGTCAACATTCGCACAATCACAAAAAAAAAATCAAAAAGGCGCATTCTTAGATTATGATGTTAGAACTATGAATCAATGTTTTTTAGAGCAACTTGGCTCTCAGGTAGGCCCAACAAAAGCTGCGGTGCTTTGAAGGGGCGGATTTTTCTATATTTGATCCAATGGCAAGTTACGGACAAGGTCACAAGATTCTCTTCATTGCTAGAATAACTATTTGGATGTTACGTTTCATTCCCCAAATTATCTTTTATGAATTTTTCATTAGATTAGTATTAGATTAGATGAATTACCTGTGGTTTCTATAAATTCACTCGTTTATTATACACAAATGGATAAAATATGGGATTAATAATAATTTTTATCATTTTTCTTTCAATAATTAAGTAACACGACATATTACATATTTACTAAACTCGCATCTAGTAATGCAACATTATTTATTAATTATTGGCATTTTTCTTTTTCTTTTTTTATAACAATGACTTATTCAAGAGTTGATAAATATTATTACATCGACCCAGTGAAATATGGGTGAAATAGATGCATAGTATATACTATGTAGCATTATTGTTCATTATTATAATTTAATGTTGTTGCATTTATAAGTGTAAATATGTCACATCATTTAAATTTTGAATAATATTACTATTTACATTTATTTATTATCGGTTGATGTTGTATGTTTTAAGTAACTTTCTACTTCAGTTATTTTTTAAAAAAAAAAAAATTCACAAAGACCTTCTGAACTTCTACACGATTTAAAGAATCCCTCAATCTTTGATTTCTTTAAGTTTTACCCATCGAACTTCTAATTTTTATCAGAAAATTCATATCCGTCTGTTTTCACTGTTAAAACAGACGAAATAGGGTCTTCTGATATAAATTGAAAGTTCGAAGAATGAAACTAAGAAAAATTAAAGATTGAAGGGATTCTTCAAATCATGTGGAAGTTTAGAGGGCCTTTATAAAGTTTCAAAAAAAAAAAAAATGCCACTTAAAACACGCTACACAACCGATGTAAAATGAGCATAAATAATAGCATTTCTCTTAAATTTTTTGAATAGTGTGCTAATATATATTTTTATTGACATCATCAAAACTATTATATACAATATCATTAGGTTTTGACTATAAAATAATTTTTTTCAATTTCAAATAAAAATGAATATGATCCTATTTCACATGTCACACGACTCACACCCCTTGTTAAGTGTGATCCACAACATTGAGGTACGTGTACAGCTCGTGTGAGCAACGCGCTCTGGCATAGGCGGTGAGTGGACTTTGCACTGAAATTATTTAATTTAATTCTGAGACCTTTTTTCCTTTTCTTTTTTTTTTTGTTCTTTTTCTGTGTAAGGAAGAATTCTGGGACTTTTAAATGTGTCTTCGAAGGCATGTAAAGTGAGTTCCAAAGAAAAAAGGCATGTAAAGGTGATGTAAGCAGATTCATATTACTTTTAGGTGTTTGCCACGCTATCAAGAAAGGTAACCCCATTGTTGAATAGAAAAAAGGAAAAAAGAAAAAAGAAACCCCATTGTTGGGTGCTCACATAATCACGTCTAATCTCATTAGATTCACGCTCTGTAGTCAAGAACACAGCCCTCCAGCTGGCCACCCACTTCTTCCAGCCCTCCACCTTCTATATATGTACTAATTTAGATGGCACATGCAACATGTGCTTAGATTCACGGTAGAAAATGATTATATAATTTGTAATGTAATATTTGATGCTGTAAATTTTACTATACAAATTTTTTGTAATGAAAATATTAAAAAGTTGAATTGGTTAGTGTAAAATAAAACTCAAAAAATGTGACAAATTTATTGTTTCATCAATTCTTCTTCAAATCTTTTTATAAACAAGTCATATGCTTGTAAATGAGAAAGGGTACCATAAAGTAGTAGATTTATAAATTCGATTGAATTTTATATTGTTCTTTGATTTGACTTTTGATTTAAATGTTGGATTTGATTTTGGCAAGTAGGTTATTTCTATTTGTTTTATGTTGTTTAAATGTGACTTGCAATTGAGAGAATAAACTTGTTGTAATGTTCAAGTTGGAATAATTGAAAATTGCTAAAATAATTGAATTTAATCTATATAATAATTATCTATTTATAAAACTAATTAAGTTAAAGTTACTTGTAAGGTTTTGGATTTTGAGGGAAAAAAAAAAAAGTGATGTTTTGTTCAAAAAAGATAGCCATTTTTTTTCTTAAATTTTGGTCAAGTTTTTTCACAAAATAGTGTAAATCCTTCTTTGTTAAAGCGTGGGATTACATGAGTAAGAGTAGTATGGTCTAAGTCCAACATTGACATGCAAAATGGTTGTGATAATTCTCCATAAAAAATAAAAAGACCAAGGCCACAATGACTTTTTTATTATTAATATTTTTTTCCTGTTTTGTCTCTCCCACAAAGACTAAACAATAAAAAGACTAAAACACATTAAAGTCTTTTTACTATTACAACTTAAAAAGGGTGAAATAGTAATTAAAATATTCAAAAAGACAAAAATAACCAAACAAATTCTCTAAACTCTAACTACTTAGGGAGGTTAAAATAGTAATTTTACTTTCAAACAAATTTCACTAGGTTTAATTGGAGAGTAATTCGGCAGTTCTTACTTCTTTTCAATTTATTTTCTTTTAGTTGTTGGAGTTGATGTTTAGCACTTTGATTATGAAATTTATCTTTATAATTATGAGTGGCTAAATTTCTAGCTAAGGCTAAGGGTGAAGCCTAGTTTTTTTATTATATGTTATTGAGACTATTTTGCTTATTCTTCATAAATTAATGATTAAATTTTGGAGATGGTTTTAATTTGAGAATAGTTTCAAGTTACAAGTTTATTTTGATTCAGTATGATTTTTGTTTATATCAAATGTTTACTTTGTTTGATTTGTTATGATTCAAAAATATATTGAATGCTTAATTTATTATAACATTGTTATTAAAATCAAATGCTTACCAGCCCATATTTAATTTATCTTTATTTTTATTAGTGTCTAATTGTTTTATCTTCCGATTAAGAGAGTTGATTATCTACATAGTTGTGTTAAAATATACGTATAAAAAATACGTAATAAAATGCTAGTTGGATCCCTAAAGCTTTTGTGTTTCTCATCAATTCTCTCAAACTCTTTTTAATTAATTTAGTTTAGTTGCTTTAATTTTACTTTATAATTAATCATCTCCATTGCTTCATTTTATAAGTGAAAAATAATTCAATTTATTTTTCTGCACTATAATAGAATTTTTATCTAATGTCTATCATTTCCTATAGATCGACCTCGTGTTTACCAAAATTTTATTACTTACAATAGCCTTCAGTTGGGTTTGCACTTTGACATTTTTATTTATAGCTTTAAGTATACATATTCTCTCAAGCTACAACCTTATTATCAATGTGACCTCCAAACTACCAATTATATCAATGTCCTTCATAAATTACAAAAAAATGTCAATGTCCTCCTAATTACAAAAATACATTTATTCATTTTTTTAAAAAAAATCGTTAAACTAAAAACTTTAAAAACTATTTTTTAATATATATATAAGAAAAAACTAACTGAAAAATAAATTTTAAAAAATGAAAAAAAAATAATCCACCACCACCTTTATTTATTTATTTTAATTTTTCTCCTTTTTTTTTTAATTTCTATAATTTCTTAAATTTAATCTTTTTTAAGTTTTTTGTTTACCTTTTTTTTTAATTTAATTTTTAATTTAAATTTATAAGAATATTTTTGTCTTATTGAAAAAATTTTAAAGTCATTTTTGTTTTTTTGTTGGCCTTAATGAAGACATTGACATTTTTTAGTAGTTTAGGGAAACATTGACATAATTGGTAATTTGAGAGGCACATTGACAATAAAGTAATAGTTTAAAGGGGATGTGTGTATTTTTCTCTATTTTTTTTTAAAAAAAATACGTTTATATGTTTTTTATTATGAATAACATAGTCGTGATTTTATTAGTTATGACGTAGCACGCTAACGAAATTCGTTAACTTATTTGATGAAATTTGACAGTATGGAGTAATTTGCTATTTATGTATACTCCAAAGAGCTCTCATAATATTTTGATAGTATAATGAGCTAATTGCAAATAAGATAAAATACATGAACTAATTTTACATTTGTTTGCAATTTTATATAGAAAAAAGTGAAAAATGCAACTCTTTTACAAATTTTAAGTGAATTGAAAAATAAAGTTTTAAACTAAAAGCTATGATTCTTGAATTATACAAACATGAGTTTAGATCTACGGATAATATAAAAATCTAATATTACCTTTATTTTTCGAAATTTTAATTTATTTTAGAGCAACCAAAAGATAAAACATTATCTATCGTCAAATAGAAGGAGCGTATTTTTAATTGTTACTAGCTGGTTTTTATATTATCAATGGATGGAAAATAGATAAATAAATTTACGATGAGTGAAAAATATCAAGTGTGGTGTTAATATTAATCAGTTGCCAAGAGGCAAGCGAAATTGACAAGCCTAAACAATGCAATAGTCATTACTAAAGTTCGTAATAGTCTAAACACTTATTTAACATTCATATAAATTAGAAAAATGTTATATACAACACTAATGTTATATACAACACTTTTATCACATGTCGTAGATGTAACACTACCAATTAATTATTAAATTAACTATTCTTTTTTTAAAAAAAAGAAAAATTAAAATTAATTGATAATATCATATCAGCATAAGTTTATGTGTCAAAGATATTAGTGATCTAAATCTATGATGAACCAAGAGACTTTAATGTTAAGAGGTTAGACCTCCTAGATTTGTTTAGTGAATAATAATGGTATCTTAGATCATTAAAAAAATCCAATACATAGGTTTGGATGTTCATTATCTCCTTGTGCTTTTTTCTTTTCTGTCACAATCACCCTAGTGCATGCACAGTATTTTCGTGCAACTAGTTGGAAATAGATTGAATTTCAATATCTTTTTTCTATTATAACTTTTTTCATTATCCTTCCCAAAATTTTGAAAATTCAATCCTTATCCAAAACGGCAAAACCCATGATTTTATTTTGTAATTAGTCCTTTGGTCTATTACCTATACTAGAAAGGACATTTACTAGAGAACAAAGCAACAGATTGAGCTCCCAACGCTAGCCCCCTAAAATGGTTGATTTCTTCTCCTCTCATCTCATAGCTCTTGGATTGTGTTTGGAAAAGAATTTTGAGGGAAGAAAATATGAATGAATTGATTAATGGGATATAAAGTAGAAAAAAAAAATTAAATTTTTTGTGAGAGAAAAATAAATAAAATTGTTTGTTAAGGAGAATAAATGAAGTTGATTTTTTTTTTTTTGTTTTGAGAAATTGAAAAAAAAATGGTTACCAAAGAGGGTGACTATATGGAGTATTTGATACTTTGAACACAATATCAAGTTTTGGATGTAGTGTTACTGCTTGAAACATCCCTCAAAAGCCATTAAAGAGTCTTCAAACGTATAGCGTGGGCCGTGGATTGTTCTCTTAGAAATTTAGATGTTTATCAAATAAATATATAAATAACAGCCCCCCACACAAAAAAAAAAAAAAAAAAATTGGTCCACCCCTAAGATATAGATTCCCTACAATATCTTTTCAAAGAGGACTTAGAGGAGGGACATGGAAAAGAATAAGAGTCGAGAGAGACAGCTCCATGCTCAAATAAGATTTCCTTGTCCGAATGGGCCCTTTGTTCAAACAAAGCTACTCTGCTCAAGAGAAGGAAATAGACACAACTATAAATTTTTTTAACAGCATAATAGTTAGTAATTTGAAACTGATGATTGAAGTTACAAGGTAATTTGTGAAGAAATTGAATAACAAATAGGGTAGAAAAAACTCTAACCGTCCAAGAAAAAATAGAGGACCACTTTGAAAGTCGAAATATTATTCTCAAATGAAAAATGCTGAAATTAAGAAAAACCAAATTTTGCCAAAAAATTGCAACAATCTAATTATTACATAAAATCAAACTGCAAATCAAAATAAGGAATTTGCCAAAAATATGGTAAAGGTTAGTAATAAAATCCTTACCAAAACAGAAAAAGAAATATTTCATAAAACGATAAAAAAAAAAAAAAAACTTAAACCAATGATTTGGAGATAAATAGTGAATTTGGAGCCAAAGAAACAACGCTCACTTAGCTTCTCTTAGTGGTAATGACGTGCATGTTGAAAATTGCTTTTTGAATTGAAAAATTCTTCTTAGCATTATTCAATATCAATTTTTAGCATTATCTTCTAAAGAGTGATTTTACTTTTTTTGTTTTAAATAAAAAAAAAAATTGATGTGCGCTTGCCACATAAAACAAGAATGCTGAAAGATGATATTAAAAAATACTATGAAGCATTTTTCTTTTAAATTGAGACCTTATGTGCAATTTTAATACTTAATAGTTAAAGTTATGCCCGATCTAATACACATAGCATGATATTGCCTTAATTAGACATCATTCTGCCGATTTGCGTCATTCTTGCGGTGATTTTCATTATCAGTGTACATTCTAACACCATTAATTTAATATATAAGAACTCAACATCTACCAATTCTTTTACATCAAAAACCTCTCTCATGTACCCATACCCAAAAAAGAGGGGACATGGTCACATGGGTTATTGGACCCAGAATTTTCTAAACGGATGATCCAAACCCATATAGCCATCCGATGAGTCTATATGGGTCGTCCAAGCAATCAGATTTTGTCTGAACAGCATTGGACCAGACCTTCTATTCCCAAGCCCACAATCAGGCCCAAACCCTGAATTGTCAAAATAATAACTTACCAAAATCCATACTCCACCATTTCGTCATCCCTAAGTAATTGCCTTTCTCTCCGAAATTCCAAAAGCCCTAAACCGATCATTTTCACACAGAGAAGGAATAAACAAGAAAAGATAAATGGGGGGCTCGTCGGAGACGAAGTTCTTGCAAGAGCTGGTGCTGTACGCAGCGAGCGCGGCGCTGAGTTGCTTGGTGCTGTTCGCGGGGCTCCGACACCTCGACCCGAACCGCGAGGCCGCCAAGAAAGCTGTCGAGCACAAGAAGGAGATCTCCAAGCGCTTGGGTCGCCCCCTCATCCATACCAACCCTTACGAGGTGCGTAATTAATTCCAGCAGAATGCCACCGTTTCATGCGCCGTTTGTTCTTCTGTTTGGATATTGTTGTTAGGGTTTGGAATTCCCAATTCCGTGGAATTTGAAAAAAAAAAAATCGAATTTTGTGCTGGATTTTTTGGGGGGTTGTTTTTCTTTTGATTACTGAGTGATTGAGTAATTGTGTCGCTAATATGACATGGGAATCGAAACGTTGTTGTGGTTCATTTATTTTTGGGAATTTTTTTTGATGGTGAACATTCTTTATGAGGGAGCTTAACAGCAAGGAGTTGTTCTTTGTGGTAGAGAGAAGTATAGAAAAGAGGATTTTCCTCCTTGTTCTGCTAAAACGACTTTCCTTTTGGTAATGTATAGAAGAGCAAAATGAAGAATAGACTGTAGTAGGTTTTGCAGAATTTGGATAAAGGGTTTGTCGTTTGCAATAAAGTTATGGTTTTTTAAGAAAAAAACCCTTTCATCCAGCTTGGGCCATTGAAGTGAAAAATTGCGCCTCACTGAAACCATCGGCATAGGATCAACTTTTGGATTTCATGAAGCTGCCATTTCTGTTTCAGGTTGCAGTTTTCTTTTATTTCTCTGATCCTGTTGACGGGTTTTTCTGAAACCTATAAAAAGAGCACAAAGGACTCTATGGTCTGGAATGCCAAAACACCCCCTTATTTGACTAAAGTGTGGGTTTTTAGTTGTGAAATAATTTCCTAGGAACAGACATTACCTTGTGAGGATGCACTAGTGGTTATTGTGGATGAGGTGGGCTGGTAGAGGTGAACCTACATGTTAAATTTGGGTATAACTTGTGACATCTGTGTCAGCACTAGCATTAGGAAGATAATATAAAGAATGTCGAATGACTTTTTGGGTGCTTGTCTTGTTATTTGCTAGAGAAATCCCTCGTCTTTGTTAATTAACCTCTTTTCAAAAGATTGTTTAGCATTTCCTGTTAATAGAGCAATATATTATAATCTAAATAGAGAACTGGTTTTAATTTATTTGTTCTACATCAAATTCTTCAGAAGATTGTTTTATCAAAATAAAATTCATAGAATTTATGTAGAAACAAAGTTTCAGAATTCTCATTGCTTTCTCGCTTGACTCATGTTTCTCTTTATATTACAGGATGTCATAGCATGTGATGTTATAAATCCTGACCACATTGATGTGGAATTTAACTCTATTGGAGGACTGGAAACTATCAAGCAAGCTTTATTTGAACTGGTGATTCTCCCACTACGGAGGCCTGACCTTTTCTCCCATGGGAAGCTTCTGGGTCCCCAGAAAGGGGTCTTGTTATATGGACCTCCTGGTACTGGAAAGACCATGCTTGCCAAAGCTATCGCAAAAGAGTCTGGAGCTGTTTTCATCAATGTGAGGATATCAAATCTGATGAGCAAATGGTTCGGTGATGCACAAAAACTTGGTGAGTGAAGATTATAATTATACTTCCTGTCTTGGATTTGAGGGTTTTTCTTCATGCCCCTTTCAAACATATATAATTACATTTAGTATTTGTGGCCTTCCAATTTTTTCTTTTCTCGTAGTGGGCCTCTTTTTTTAGTTGTTGCTTTTTTTGATAAGTAAAGGGAAAGGAGTACACAAGTAATGGGCCTCATTACTTATGGTTAATCAAATTTAGTTTGACCTTGGATGATAGAAGTGAGATAAGATCAACTAAGAACACATGGCTTTATGTCCCTATCTATTGGGTTAATTGAGCTGAACACAATTGGACCAGTAAGATGTTTTGAACACTGTTTCTTTTGGTTCAAGATTATGTGAGAATATTTTTGGCATCATTGGTTCTAATGTTATAGTCTTTTGCTTCAGTCAAACTAATTGCAATTTAATCAAAATGGATTTCTGACATAGGTTTCAGATTGTCTAACGATTTTAATTTTAAGGATTTTTGCAATTTTTGTTTTTTGTGATGTTAATATGTGTTCTGCATAATGAATATTTTACTAATAAGCAGATTATATTTCATGGGAATAAATTGTCTGTTTCAAAATTATCCTTTATAAGAGCTTCTAACAATTTACTCAACTAATAAACGAAAAAAAGAATAATATATATATGTGTGTGTGTGCGTGTGTGTGTTGACAATCATGTATCTGGTTAAGACTCTGAGCAATCCTGCTACACGGTAAAGGAGGAAAAAAGATTCTGGTCAAAATGGTTGATTAAGAAGCCAGCTTCTTTATATGAAACTGTACTTCCTTCGGTTCCTTTTTTCTAATGGGCAGATGTACTGGTTGTAGATAGTTGTGAACTACAAATTGATGAAGTAGATTATATGTATTTGTAGTTGTGTTTTCTGCCATGTGTGGTGGTTAGAAGTAGATTATATGTTTTCTTAGTCGTGTTGTGGTGCTTAGATGAAGTAGATTTATATTTTCTTAGTTGTGTCTTCTGCCAAGTTTGATGCTTTAATTTTGTCAATCCTCAATAGTGCAAACATTATTTTTGCAGTGGCTGCCGTATTTAGCTTGGCTTATAAACTCCAGCCAGCTATCATATTTATTGACGAGGTCGATAGTTTCTTGGGACAGCGGCGAAATACAGATCATGAAGCATTAACAAACATGAAGACTGAATTCATGGCTTTATGGGATGGATTCACCACAGATCGTAAGTTTATGTGCTTTAAACACATTTATGTCTTATGATTCTCTTTGAAGATTCAAGTTGAATGTTGGTCGTAAAGAGGATGTGTAGTGACAACGAGCCGAACATAGTCTTCTTTAGTTAAACCAATTTTGTCAGATGTCTTAGTATTTTATGATATTATATTGTTCTTGTAGAGAATGCTCGAGTGATGGTTCTTGCAGCTACTAATCGTCCATCAGAACTTGATGAAGCAATACTCCGTCGTCTTCCTCAGGCTTTTGAGATTGGGATACCTGACCGCAGGGAGAGGGCTGAGATACTGAGGGTGATTTTGAAGGATGAGTGCGTTGAAGACAACATTGACTTTGATCGACTAGCTAGCTTGTGTGAAGGTTACACTGGTTCAGATCTTCTTGAACTCTGTAAGAAAGCAGCATATTTTCCTATCAGGGACCTACTAGATGAAGAGAAGAATGGGAAACAATCTTATGTGAGTGCCTATTATTTTCTTCTTCCACTATTTAGCTTCTTTTTTTTTTTTTCAATTAAAAATTTATTCCTTTTGGTGTTATGCTTGGGTATGGCAGAACCTTTTGACAATATATAATTTCAAAGATAACCTTAAATTCTACTTCTCTTTCTGCTTTGTATGCAAAGTTTATCTCACATTCTTGTTACCAATCATTTTTTTAAGAATAAAAAAAAAAATTTAAGAATCTTTTCGCTGCTTCTCTTCATCATTGCTCAATTTCTTTTAAGGGTCAAGAATATATAACTATAATTCTATATGCTAGTGACTTCTTTGTAGATGGTAAGCATAATTCTGCTTTTCTTGATGTGTGGTTTCATAATTTTTTTTTCTTTTGTCTGCTTTTCTCTACAGAATATAGCGGGTGTCTGTGGGGTTAAAAGTCTTATTTTAGGAATCATGGCAACCTGCCAACCGACAACCTTTTGTCATACATGAACTAAAATGAAGGGCATCAAGTGACTTTTCTCTTGAACCGTCCACTGGATATTTACATGTTGAAAAAGTCTAATTTGCATGGAGAGTGAAGAAATGTAATTAATATAACATTAGTATATAAAAACTTCAGTTATATGTACCTTCACCAAAATAAACATTTAATTTAGCTCGATTTTATGGAGTTATGTTTTGCATGGTACCGACTCTTGTATATGTTTTATGTTCCAGGCACCGAGACCATTGTCTCAATCAGATTTGGAGAAAGTTCTTGCCACATCAATAAATACAAAGGTAGCTGCTAGTGAATACACTGGATTAACCTCACAATCAGCAGGGTGGTCGAGGAATAGGGAGCCGGCTGATTATCAGGTTCAAGCTGCAATAAATGAGCTCTCTAAGCTTGTAGTTTCCCAAATATTGAACATTCAATCAGATGCCCCGGACCAGTGAGTTTTTGCATTGAAACCGAGTCCGTTGAAGCAAATGTGATCAACAGTAACTTTGTTAGTCGTAGAGAATTTGCCATATATATCTAAAATTTGTTGATGGGCTATAATATTTTTGTATGTCTTTTAAAATTCATATTTTAATATAGCAATTGGAACAATTTGCTTCTGTTTTCAGTTTCTCTCCCTCATCCTTTTTTTTTTTTACAACTTTTAGAAGTTAAATTGGATTTGTTAAAGATTGATAGTGTCTTAAGCATGAAGTAAATTATTAGTCTGTTTAAATGATTAGTTTCATGGACACTCATACTCACATCAAATAACTTTAAGTCGTTACATCTGATTTAATTTCTGCCTTATAATTAATATTAAATATATCACCCCATAAGAAAAATTAGGTTGCCAATGATAGAATATTAATTAAAATAATTGAATTTATCTTTTTCTATTAGATTAAGTTTTCTAGATAAGTAGTGGTTTATCAGCAAATACAATTTATGGAGTTTATATTCTGTTCTGATGTGTTAGAAGACAAGATAATGGAAAGATTAAACTGGTGCTCGAAGAAGTACATGACTTCGAATTACAACTTTCTCATTTACTTCACGTGAATTGTTTTATTATTACTATCAACAATTTTCTGTTTTATTTTTGGTCATGGCATTGTGTGATAGTCATTCTTTTGCACTATATATGTTCTTAGGTTATGTTTGGTATGCAGAATGGCTATTTTTTAGAATAGCCATTTTGCATACCAAACGTGTCCTTAGTCATGTATTCTAGTATTGTCATTGCCATTACAAATTGCAATGATCAAATTGAAAAACTCTTCTTCCATAGCAATAATATTAAGAAACACAGCATTTGCATTCGCTTCACTCCAGTTTCTTCTTTTATTAACCTTCACAACCCTTCTCTTCTTGTCCATTGCCATCCATCTCCACTCCCTTTACAAAACCCCCGCAGCTTGTTGCCTCCTTGCAAAGGCAAAGGAAGTAGGAACTTTATCCATGGATTTGCAGTACTTGCAGAATTTTCCATAGGCCAGCCACCTGTTTCAACGTGTGATTGTCCTATCTTGTTTGCAGTGCCAGCCTTGCATGGTTGCACTGTATTGAATTAGGAGTAATACTAGAAGGAGGATCTAAGTCATCATTGAATCCTATTTTTAAAATTATTATTAAATTTGTGATAGTTGGCTTTTAAAATCACACGGTCTTATTGCTATTCATCTATCAAAAGAAACCCCGGTATGCGGCAAAGCCGCACAATCCATTCTCTCTTGTATGCCAAGGATGACTAAGGTTGAGAAGGCCGAGCAACTCCTAAAAGGGACGAAATTCTCAAGCAATTGAATATGAATCCTAAAGAAAGTAGAAGCGAAGAGCCTAGGATGAAGAAAGTATAAGATGCTGGCCAATGGCCATAGAGAAAGGGTGTTCCAAAGGAGTGAGTTCATCTTAACTAGCTCCAGCCGTATCGACAAAGCTCCATTAATTGCACCAAGAAAAAAACAGATAAGCTTTCAGCCAAATATTGTCGTGATGGCTAGGCATGTAATCGTTCATGGGGGGATTCAAAACTTGTTTTATTTATTCGAGATTGTTGGTTTAACGATAAAAGTGCTAGTTATATCTGTGTTATTATTTTAAAAGATTTAGTCAATTTGGAGCTTTTTTATAATTATTCATAAATTTCAGTATCACTTAGTAAAGAACTAAATGGAGATTTTATAAATCACTCTTTATGTGGATTACTAATCTTTTCAATGTGTGATTAGAGTATTACACTTGGTGTTGCAATGTTTATGGTTTTTTTTTCTACGCTTGCAATGTTTATGGTTAATATGTTTCTTATGCTATCAAGGTAGAGTAATGCTATATGTAGGACTTTTATCTTCAAAAGTGACGTAACTTTTAAAATTACCATTGAATTTATGATGGATCACTATTAAATTTTGATACAATTGTGATTTTAAAAGCTACATCACTTTTAAATAATAAAAGAAGAATAAAAGTTTTATGTATAGCATTGCTCATCAAGATAATTCTGGTCATTGTAATTGTAATTGTAGTTGTATTTGTATTAGTAGTTCCATTTCTAATTTCTTGATTCAAAGTGTTAGATAGAGATCTTCCAATTATTAATATTTACGGTGATAGCTATGTAATAGCTAGCTAAACTTGTCGGGTTTCCTTTTTATTTTTTTAGGACTATAATTTTTTAAATAGATTTCCATTAATTGATAAGAATACAATTAGTACACATTCAATTAAATTTTGTTTCAATCCAGTGTTTAATCTAATAAAGTAAAAAGTCATTCTTTGTTCAGTTATTTACTTCTTTAATCATTTTAGAATAATGCTACATATTACACTTCTATTCCACTCTCACTCTCATCTCACAAGGACTCGTGTGTTATAAAAAAAAAAAAATTAATAACTCATAAACACTACCGTATCAATCCAATGAAAAAAAAATGTAATATGTTACATTTTTCTTTATTTTAAGCAGATGTTTGATGTGAAACCACCACTCCACAGGTAGGTTTAGAGTTTACCAACTTTCTATAGGTTAGACCACGCATTTTCAAAAGCCACTTTTTACAAGTTTAATGTGGATCTAATCAAACACTCTGCCTTTTCAAGGAAAGATGGGTTTCCATGTCCATCAAGCATTTATTTGCTACGACCTTGGAGTCAAAAATTATGTCTCTTACCCATTCTTTCACTTCATGGCATTGGATTTGCTATATACTTTCATGCTTCAATGGTCGTTGGTCAAACAATAAATGTGAGAAAAATTTTAAATGATTTATTTGTCAGAACAAAAGGTTATGCTGTTTAAGATCTGTTCAAACAGATAAATTTATATATGCTCTTTTACATTTATTATTTAAATTATTAGCAATTCAAATATTTCGATTGTTAAAACTATATAACTAACAACAAAATTACTGAAGTTTTTTATCCGTTGGTTACTTTGGATAGCAAGTTGCAACAGCTACCAATGATTAAGACCCTCTCAGTAGCTGGCATAGAGTTGGTATGGTTGGGGGTATCAAGTTAAGTGTTGTGTCAAAGCCATACTTCCTTAAAAGTAGGTAGATCCAGCCAATAATGTAAGGCTTATCATAAACCCTTTTCTCGTGGCCCGTGGGTCTCACATTCTTTTACTATAAAGGCAGGACCAAAAGTTTTACTTTATTTGGTTGACAAATTCCTGGGTTGTACCATTAATTGTTAGAAACATTTTCTTAAAAACAAAATCCACAAAAACAATTTGGAATAAATGATTTTCAATAGCTCGGAATATTTTCAACGACTTGAACTATCTATTTACATCACTTCAAGATTGTTACAGTTGCCGGACCAAAGATTCTAAATTGTAGATTCTCATATAATTTAGGCTATTTTTTAGCTCAAATAATTTAAAAAATGCTACGTATTAAAAATGTGGCATGATACCGAAGTAGTAAAAAAAAAAAAAAATTCTTTCAAAATGCATTTTTTTTTAACTTTTGAAAATATACTTTTTATTTGATAAACCAAAAGATAATTTTTGGTTCAAAGCTTTTCTACGATATAAAGAATATAAACTTGATAAAAATATATTCAATTTTTATTGATAGCATATTATATTTTTAATAGATAGCATTTTCATACTGTTCGATGCAAAAAAAGACATGAATTCACATTATTTAAAAATATACAATTTCTTTAAAATTATAAAAAAATTTTCGTTTTTCCTTATCTAAAAAAGGAGGGGGTAAAGGCGTTGCAGCCCAATAAAATAGAGCCCCAGCAGGCCCCAATACATTTTTTGCCCAATCAAAGGCAGAAATAATTTTTTAGAAATCTTAATTATAAAAGATCTTGGTCTGTTACAAAAATTAGCCTAGGTAGTATACAACTTTTTTTATTCCCGAATTTGAAACCACAAGAAGATGACAATTTATGGAGAAATATCCCCCATAAAATAAGTTCAACTTGGACCATGAATTCGTATGAACCATACATAACCCACTATTCATTAGTGGATATCATGGCATAGATTGCAGATTTGCAGTATCAAGTGGCAAAGGGAAACAAAAAAAAAAAAAAAAGGTGCCAAACGGAATCGGTGTACATCCATGAAAGGGAGCCATCAAATTATATGATCCTACAAATCAAATCGTTGTCAACAGATTTTCTGAGGCTGCAATGATCATGCCCATCCTCGCATAAAGACAAGTTTATCACACCAAGATGTTGCATCTCTCACCCTATAAATTTGTGATACTTGATCACCGGATATTTCGGTCCACAAACAAGCAACCAGACAGAGAGCCTTTCTGACACTTGCACCTGATCGCGTTATTAGAGCAGCAGCTCATGATTTCCGAATCAACTTAAAAAAAAAGAAAGGTTAAACACATTTTCATTACGTCAATATCAAACAATTACCTCAATTTTAAAAAATATCACACGTGGTATTTGTAGTTAATCTAATTACCAATTTGATACTCCTATCAAAATTCTGTCCGAAAAATTAACGAAATGTCATATTACCATCATTAAAATACAACATGTGTCTAATGGGCCAGGTTTAAACGCCACGTTGGCCAAAAAAATAATAAAATAATAAAATTTCAAAAATTAAAAAACAAACATAACTCTAAACTTTTTAAAAAAAATAAAAAAATTGAAAACAGGGGTGACTGAAACCACCTCAAGAGCCCATGGGGAATGGTTGGCCACCCCAGTTGGCTCTGGGATGGTTTCGGCCATCCCAGACCGACTGGTCTAGGGGTGGCCAAACTACTTTCAAGACTCGAACCACCCCGAAATTACAAAGGGGGTGGCCAACCATAAGGAGCCACCCCTTGGCCGGCCACCCCCATTGTTTTATTTATTTTTTTTTTTGTTTTTTTAAAAAGTTAGGATTTAGTTTGTTTTTTAAGTTTTATTATTTGATCATTTTTTTGGTTGACGTGACTTTCAAATTTGGCCCACTAGACAAGTGTCGCATTTTAATTGGTGGTGATGTGTCGCTCCGTTAATTTTTTGACGGAATCCTAATGGGAGTACCAACTTGGTAGTTATATTAACTATAGGTACCACTTGTGATACTTTTTGAAACTGAAATAACTGTTTGATATTGATGCAAACCACAAGTACTGAAAAAATGTTTAACCCTATAAAAAAAAAAATCCTTAATAGGAATAAAACAAAATCCTTATTGTAAAATCAATCTTCTTTCATTTCAAAATATATCATTAAATTTGAGTAATGCTAGAAATTATTATTTTTTTATTTTATAATTATTTTATAGTATTAATATGGTAGTCTTAACCAACAGTTGGATCAGTCATTAAAGATTAGTTAGAAATGCAACAACAACAATATAAAGTAGTTTTGAGATAAAAATATATTATATAGCATTACTTTTAAAATTTGAATTTTTTTTAACAATAATTAATTTAAAAATTAATTAAAATTATCACATTAATATTTTAAAATAATTATAAAATAAAAATATAGTATACGTCATTCCTCGAAATGGATACCTCAAAATTCATCTTTGGCAACTGAAATGTCAAAATACTTATTAGTCTTATGGAGCGTTAAAGGTTGAGCGGACTTTGAACAGAATACTGCTAAGAATATTTAGAAAAGACAATATGCTTACTAAAGAACTCTGAAAGGGTTTTTTTTTATGCATGAAAAGTTCTGTTTACTTGTTCAAAGCTAGCGACTTCAGACAGGGCAACCAATGTTGCTTTTGCATGTCATTCTATCGAACTTGAATTTTATTTATTATATATTAATGGCAGTCGTTAGAATGGATAGAAAGAGCTAATATTTTGACAGGAGGGTCTTATAAAAATTAACTCATATTTGTTAACTACAGCAAAATTGTTGAATTTATAAAAAGTCTTTCACATTTATCATTAGACAGTTTTCTTCCAAACCAGTTTGAAGGAAGTTTCTTCAACATAACTTATAAAAATGTCATATGTTTTTTTATATATGAAAATCACATACTTTTTTTAATTGTAAGGACAAAGTTATAATAAATTTTATTAAAAAGACATGTACTTTTCGCATGCTATTTAAAAAACGTGTTTCTCACATACAAAAGGACACATGATATTTTTATAGGCTATGTTGAAGGAACTTCCTCCAATACAATTTGGAGAAAAACTTTGTCCTTTACTATTTATTGTAAAATTGTTGGAAATTCATATTCACAAATTCTTAGGAGTGTATAACCAATTGTGGTTGTGGATATTGGACAATAACCGCAACCACAACCGAGGTTCTCTGTTGTTGCGTTTTTAGCAACCGCAACTAGTTGCTAATAATCAAATTCAATATCGGTTATAAATCAGTTTTTAAACTGATTATTAAATGGTAACCGGTTTTGATATTATAGGTTCTCTTTTAATTTTTTTAAATTTTTTTGGGCTATTTTAAATTCATTTTTCGATTCTTTTTAGAGCTAATTTATAGTCTCATAAAATAAAACATTAGAAATGACATAAATATAACACATGAACTTAATAGAAAAAAAATAAATAAAAAAATAAAAACATTACAAATCTTACAACACTCTTCATTCAAGGTCTATTTTGTTGTTTATATTCTTCCTTGGACCACCTTAATGTGCTAAAGAAAGAGGTCCAAATGTGAAAGTGTAGAGCGGCGCAGAAAGGAAAAGTGGAAAAAAAAGAGAGAGTTAGGGTTTAAGTGTTAATTAGTTTTTAAATTATATATATAATAATTAATAATTATATAATTTATATATATAAAAATCGATATCCTGATTAATAATTGATTTTTTAAAATTAATAACCGATAATCGGTAACTGCAATCGACTTATTCGATTACTCAATTGTGTTTATTTTTTATTTATCTAATTATTTAATTATTTAATTATAAGCGATTAATAATTATTCTGCTTTTACACTGGATCCGTTAGACTTTGGCTAGGCACACTGTCAAATTTCTCCACACGGAAAGAGTGAAAATTATAGCATGAAAAGTCATATAGAGGAATTGCTCCGTTATCTTTTGTTGTCTCTAATCCACCAAACAGGCCTGGTTGACCGTATATAATTAGTTGAACAGTAGTCTATCATTTAAAAAAAAAATTACAAAATCAGTTAACGTGTATCAAATATATAATCATCAGCAACTTAATTAAGTGTGCATGGCCCCCTAGTTGCTTGAAAATCTAGAAAGAGTAAATATATAATACTAAGAAATATTCAACGTAGAAGAAAGCTATGAATTAGGTATTTAGACGAAACGTTAAACAAACAACCCGGCCCTCTGGTCAAGAGAATTGAATGATTTGCCCACATGCACTACTTTTCAATAAACAACCCCTCATGAGTTGGTCCATAGTCACCAGTCATACATTCACAGCCAAGCAAAAAAGACCAAAATCTCCTCTCTCTCTCTTCTCTGCCCGCTTTTTGGCCCATTAAAACTCGCCGGCTTCGAAAGCCCTCCTCCTAAGTCCTACACTCCTACCCCATTAAAACCCACCCCCATTTCTCATGCTCCAATTTTCATTCCCCACCACCCACCTACCTTTTTGCCTCCCTTTTCTTTCTCATCCAAAATTCATACCCAGAAGAAATCTTTCGGTACTGTTAGAGGTTCAGAGTTTCTAAAGCCTTAACATGTTTTTGATTTTCTTCTCCGCTATCGTCTCTGTTCTTATAATCCTTAGGCTATTGTCCAAGACATCTATAATTCACATTTTCTTGATATGGTGGCGATCTTTTGGAGACCGGTTTCAGGTATACCAAACCTACAAAATCCCACAGTACAACGAGAACTACCAAGAAAACCAGCTCTACCGCAAGGTTTCCAGCTATCTAAACTCAATGGCCTCTCTGGACGACTCAGATCTCAAGAACCTGAATCTCCTCTCCGGTCCCAAAACCAACGAAATCTTTCTCCACTGCGACGCTAACCAAACCGTCTACGACACGTTTTTAAGCGCCAGACTGTCGTGGACGAACGAATTAGAGAGAGAAGGTAGTAGAAGTAGATCTTATGTACTAAAGATAAGGAAAAACGACAAGCGTAGAGTTCTGCGGCAGTACCTGCAGCACATTCTCTCGGTCACGGACGAGATTGACCAGCGAAAGAAGGAGATCAGGCTGTACATGAATCTGGAGGCGGGGAATGGACGGTGGAGATCGATTACGTTCAATCATCCGGCGAGCTTCGACACGGTGGTGATGGACGCCGATTTGAAGAACAAGGTCCGCTCCGATCTCGAGCAGTTCCTCAAGTCCAAGCAGTACTACCACCGGTTAGGCCGTGTTTGGAAACGGACTTATCTCCTATACGGCCCGTCCGGTACCGGAAAAACCAGCTTCATCGCGGCGATGGCGAGGCTCTTGAGCTACGACGTCTACGATATCGACATGTCCAAGGTCTTGGACGACTCCGATTTGAAGATGCTGTTGTTGCAGACCACCTCTAAGTCGTTGATCGTGATCGAGGATCTTGATCGGATTTTGGCTGATAAATCGACGGCTGTGACCCTGTCGGGGATGTTGAATTTCATGGACGGGGTCGTATCGTGCTGCGGCGAGGAGCGCGTGATGGTTTTCACGATGAACGGCAAGGATCAGGTTGATCAAGCGGTGATGAGGCCCGGGAGGATCGACGTTCACATAGAGTTCCCCGTATGTGATTTCTCTGCGTTCAAGAGTTTGGCGAGCAGTTACTTGGGGGTCAAGGATCACAAGCTGTTCCCTCAAGTGGAGGAGATATTTCACACCGGGGCGAGTCTGAGCCACGCCGAGATCGGCGAGATCATGATCTCCAACCGGAGTTCGCCGAGTCGGGCTCTGAAATCGGTCATCTCGGCGCTGCAAACCAACGCTGATGCGAGGGCAGTGAGCAAAGCCGGGCCGAGATTGAGCGGGAGCGGGTCGGGTCGAACCGTGGACGAGGCGAGCGAACCCGCGAACGTGTTTTGCCGAGAGAGTGTTCACACGGTGAGGGAGTTTCGGAAATTGTACGGGCTTTTGAAGATGGGGAGTAGAAGGAAAGATGACTCGGTGGATTTGAGTTCGTCCGAGAAAGAAGGGTCACGACACGACGTTTAAGCCCACCTTTTCCCTTTTGACGTTTAAGCCCACTTATGTAAAAGGGATTACTTTCATGATGACGATGTAAAATTTAAAGTTTTTTTTTTTTTGTTAATTTTTTGTATGAATAGATGTAAAATTTCAAGTCACATCAAAATGTCTTAGGTTTTTAATTGTATACAATTACTTCAACGGAATACCAAGTTATGCGTTGTGATACAATTTAATTATTTTTGAGACCCTTCTATCCTAATGACACAATATATTTTTAGCGAAAAGCTTTGGATGTTTCTTTTTCAGTCTATTACTCGACTGCAAAATTCAGATTTAAACAAAAAAAAAAATTGTACATAATCCAGCAAAATTGACTGATTCGGACGAGGATCTCCTAAAATTAGAATGTCTAATTTATTGAAATTTGAACAATCCCAATCCCGCAAATTCTAACGTCATCGTCGAGAGCATTTTCATATCCCCCTCCTTTTTGGGCCTTAATGCAGACTAGTGACCTCATGATCCTCTTTCCACTCTCCACTTCAATTTTATTTGGAGAGGCTCTTTTATAAGGATGGATTGTAAAATATTATTCTTACAGTTCTCAATAAAATTAAGACACATTATTTAAATATATTAACTATAATAGGTATAAAAACAATAAATTTTATAGAAAAAAAAAACAAAACACACAATCAGACAAAACCTAACTTTTCAATTGACAAAAAAAATACAGAAACTTTATTTCAAAACCCCATAAAACCTGAAAACACCACCGTCTACTTTGCCGAAATCAGCTGCCAGCCACCGCCGGAATCCGCCGCTAGCCACCTCCCAAAGCCACCACCTTTCCGGTGATTTTTTTTTTGCCTTTTATCTATCTCTACTTCTGCCATTACAAATGAGTTATTTTTTTCGGTGGTTTTTTATGTAACAATTGGGCTTTTTGTTGGCAATGATTTTTTTTTTTTGTGGTTGTTTTTTTTTTTTAATCACTGGATGGCAATGGTTGCCTCTATCTCACATGTGATTTGATAATTTTCTTTTCTTTTTTTTGTAAGTGCCATGAGAGGCTTCTTTGTGTTTTTATTTTATTTTTTGTTTTGTTTTGTTTTGTAAGTTCTATTTTGGGTGTTTTGATTTTATGATTTTCTTTTGTTTTTTTTTTTTGTAAGTTCCGTAAGTGGGAGGCTACTTTGTGTTTTTATTTTTGGCTTTGTAAGTAGTGTTTTTGATGTTTTGATTTGATGATTTTCTTTGGTTTTTTTTTTTTTTTTAAGTCCCGTAAATGGAAGGCTTCTTTGTGTTTTTTTTTTTGCTTTGTAAATGCTATTTTGGATGCTTCTGGAGAGGCTTGATGAGGTCTCCATTTTTTCTGTCTATTATGCGGGACTGAGGAGAGATAAGATACAGGGTTGAGAGGTATTATGCGGTGAGGAGGGGATATATTTCAGTACTTTTCAGGCTTTTTCAGTCTTTTTGCATTTGATGCTTTTAACTTAAGTGGCAAATTAGTATTGGAGGCTGTAAAAGTAGTGTTTTACGGCCCATCCTTATTAAAGGTTTTCTCTTTTATTTGCCCCATAAAAAAAGATATTAGACTGCAAGGCTCTTGCTGTATTAGAGCATTCCTAGTGGCCTCAACAAATTTTATTAGCCAATTTAATTGAAAACCATTTTTTCTCTATTTTAACCATCAACTTTTTTAAAGCACTCCTAACAGCCTCAACAAATTAACTATCCACTATCACTATTCCATTTAAATATTATTTTTCAAATATTTCTTTATTCTTTCTCAAATATTTATATTTTTGAATGTTTATCTTTTACTAACCGTCATATTTTTTAATATTTGTTCTATCCCAACAGTCGTATTTTGAAAATTTTGTCTTTTTTCTAATAGTCATATTTTTAAATTGTTGTCTTATTCTAACGGTTATATTTTAAAAAAATTATCTTTTTCTTAAAAATTTGGGATAAAAAAAACATTTAGAATATTCTTTATATTATTATTATTATTATTAGTATGTGAGTTTGTCATGGGAGATGAATGAAGAAGAAAAAGAAAAGGGGAAGAAAAAATAAAAAATAAAAATGAGTGATAAAATATTAATTTTTTAAGTTTTGATAAGTGTTGATGAATACTGTTCACTCATTAAATTTTTTTAATTAAGTGTTGAGTCCACTAGATGATGATTTTTCACCTTTTAGTTAAATTTACTCAATAAAATAGTCAATTAAAAATGCTCTTATTCCATTATATTTTATTCCCTAAGCATAAGCATTAATGGTTATAGCTCGACTAGCCTAAGCTAGATTAAATACAATTATTGATCAATTATAGTCTTTATATTTGGCTACTTAAATCCTGCTAACTAGTGCATTAATGTGAACCTGATCGAACTGATTTATGTTGACAGCCATTTTATTTCTAAACTAGATTTAATATCATTATTAAACTAGTCATATTCTTTATGATGGGTTACTTAATCTTCTAGAATTATAGTAGAATTTCTTAAATCCCAACCATTATTGATTTTCAATTAAATACTTTTTTTTTTTTTTGCTCACATCAACATTCTACATTGTTACTAACGCAATAAAGTGGTTGCATAAATAAGAAGGGCTTGTTAATGATCATTTTAGTATTCACTATATTTTACTACATTTTGAAAGTTATGAATGTTAATATAACAAAATTTCATTTATTAATATAAAATAAATGATTACGATTTAAGGTTGCATATATAGTAGAATACCTTAAAAATTACAGAACATTTGATCCGGTTACTTAAATCATACAAACTAATGCATTAATGCAAACTTAAATGAAATGATCTTTTGAGTAAGAGAAATGAAAATGTTTTATTTTTTAATTTAAATTTTATTTTGTTGTATTTAATGATGTATATAGTGTTATGTAATTTAAAATGGAGACGACTTGAAGATCTGGACAAAGATCCTGATCCGTTTGAGTTTGGGTTTGTCAACCCAACTCCTATTTATAGACCTTCAACCTCAGGTCGGGCCTCCAAACCAAAACATAAAGTCGGGCCTTGTACTTAAAAAAAAAATCGGGCCTTGCACAGTTGCACTTGCACAGCCTCGTGAAATTCTCATTTTGATTCTCCAACCTGTTATCACGTGCATCTCACGTGAGAACGACCTTGGTTGCCTAATGGGCGTTGAGGACGAGTCCTCGTAGTGTGTTCTTCGTCCCCATTTCCTGAACTGTCAAATTCACATCGATCAACAGGTTTCGATCTTTCTCCATACGGCCCAAATTCCCAATTCGCGTGTCTAGGATTCGCTCCCGAACGAATACCAAACTCTTTAAGGTACGTAACCGATTTCTCTCAATCTCCAACGCTGAATCTGATTTATTATTCGAATTGCAAATTGATCCTTAATTTTTGTCTTTGGGCTTCAATTTGGTCCGAATTTTTTTTTACCTCTCCGTATTTGTATCATTGATTGGGCATCTAGTTCTAGGTGTACTTAGAGACGCAACGAATGTGATTCAGAGCTTGTTATGCTAATGTGTTGTGGAGGGTTTGAAGAATCTCTGCTTGGTATTGTGGAAATTTTCATTGAATATGCAGGAAAATTTGGGAATTGTGTATGTCAACGCATTCACAGACAAGCACACACACAGATTTTATATATCTAGGATCTGGGTTTGGGTGTTTTTGGTGATTGACTACTGTAGCTATTGTAAATTTAGTGGATTTTCAGCTTAATTTGAGCTTGGATTCTCTAATTTAGTTCTGAGATTGTAACATTATGCTTTGTGCACGCATTGATTGTGAGCTTATAGCATGTGTGTTGTTCGTTTTAGGGTTTCTATTTTGGCTGTAAAATGCATGAGTTTTTGAGGAACTTTAACTTGGTATTTGGTGATTGTTAAAGTTTACCTATTAGTAGTTGCTGTGCTTTTCAGCTTAAAATCAACACTGAATTTTGCAGGTGCGTAGAGTGAGGCTTTAGGATTTGGGATTTGATTGTGATAAGCATGGTAAGTTTGGATGACCAGCTTAACATAGATCCAATAATTTTTTTTTTTTAAAAAAAGTGTTTTTACAATTTTCTTTGTCCCAGAATTACTTAATTGGAGCTTTCAAGCCATCCTGCAACATTTCAATCACATTCTCCGATGGAAAAAGTCGCAAGCAGGTAGCTTATTGATTTTCATTGTGTACAGTGTTTCATTTTTAGTACTAAATAGTTTGACTTCATTTAAGGACACGGAAAAAGTTGGGTAAAAAAGGGCAGTTGCTTGATGTTTTCAATAAGTCACTGTATTGAACAATTGGTTTATTCTCGGTGTTGATTTTAGGCATGACATGACATGTATATAAAATTGTTAATGATGATACATGGACTGTTTGCAATTCTCATTTTTTCGTGGTTTGGAGAATGTAACAATTGTATCTATGATGTAAATTTTAAAGATGTTACTTTTCCGGTCTATGGAATGATTCATGTATCAAATAAGCCTACATTCTCTCCAACTGCATGGGAGTTGTACTTAGGAAAATATTGGCTAATGACTGCTGAATTGGTGCCTATAACACTCTTTCTTTTTCTTTGGCCTTTTTTTTTTTTTTTTCCTTTGGGTGGGGGGAAGGACTTTAATGTCCATGTGAGTACAAACTATCATCCACAATTTAATTTATACTGAAATTGAAATTGATAAAAATTGTTTTGGTTATGGTCTTACAATGTGCTTTTTTGCTGTTCTCTATGTGCTTACGTAGGTCCCTATAAAGAAGGAAAATGGTAACACAGTCATGGTCCCTCTTTTCCAAAGTCAAGAAAACATTGCTGGGAAGGTATGTGATCGATATAATATTTCCGCTACAGAATTGGTTAAGGATTCGAGATCTTTAAAAGCATTACATAGAAAATATTTTCTTTTTTAAATTTCTGGTTGATGCAGTTATAGCTGATCTTATGGGCTTATATTTTCAGATTTCGATAGAACCAATTCAAGGGAAGAAGGTTGATCACAATGGAGTGAAAGTTGAGCTCCTTGGTCAGATAGGTGTGTTTTTGCTGCAAAGTTCTGATGTGGTACATCATCAATGATTTGTGAAAGGATAGGTTTTGTGAGAGAATCATAGGATGACATTTTCCTTTTTAATCCTGGTATTTATGGAATTCTTGCTTTTAAGAAATATTTTAAAATTTAAAAGTACAATGGCCAAAGGATTTTTTAGTAGCAAGTGCACTATGCTATAATCTTTAACTATTACACCTTTGTTTAAATGCTTATAATTCTTTTTTTTTTTGAGAATTTGGACTAGACCTGTTTACGATCTAGATATTCACTCAACCACTAAGATTTTGAACAAGTATGATATGTCCTATTTCTCTAGTTGAGATGTGTGCAGTGTCTGTTTAGGTACCTAATGATAATATGTAGCGGGCCTGCAACACAGAATAATTGCATATATGTCATCTCATGTAGTTGCTTTTGACATTTTATCTTCTAGGTGGTTCTACTTGTGTTTTCCTTGTTACTATTCTGTGGGATTAAGTCTGATAGGAGATGGTCCTAACTTCCGATTACTTGAAAGTAATGTTGCGGAAAAAAAAAAGAATTGTAAATACTCTGATTGTGCTTCTACGCCTAGCTCCTACAAGGAATTCCTCTCTATGATAGCAATCGTCCATGCTTGGTTTAACTTCAAAAGATTCTGGTCATGGGCAGTGAAGGAACCACCTACTCCACTAACTTATTCATATTTTGGTCTTATTGTTCTTCTGTTTCACTTTATATGTATCTTGCTCCTTGGTTGCTGTTAGATAGAACTTTATAGGACTTGTTTTCTTTCTTATTTTAATATGAATCTCCAATGAAATTTCATTTGCTTGCAGAGATGTACTTTGATAGAGGCAACTTCTATGACTTTACTTCCCTTGGTGAGTATACTTCGGCTTCCTTGTCCTTAGTTTTGATTATAAGCTGTCAATATTGCTTTTTCTAATTTATCTTTTGTTTTAAAACACACATACAAAAGACTTTCTTTTCTTGCAATCTGTTTTGTGCCTTCAATTGTCATTCTAAGATTTAAAAATTTGTAGACATATCAATTTGAATTGGTTTTAATTTTCACTGCTCTTGTTCTAGTTCGCGAGCTGGATGTTCCTGGAGATATATACGAGAAGAAAACATATCCATTTGAATTTTCTACAGTTGAAATGCCATACGAGACATACAATGGGGTGAATGTGAGGCTTAGGTAACCTATTTATCATATTGTAGGCTTTCATTGCTGGCCAGTGTATTCATACTTTCTGTTAGTATCTCTTTTGTGGTTGTGATGTTTACAATTGACCACTTGTTGCGATAAAGACGATCTGAGTACTTGGAGATGTTGAGTAAGATACTAATTGTTCATGCATCATCTATATTTTGGTCCTAAATGTAGTTACCTGCTTTTTGACTACATTTTAGACCGTGAATAATGTTAGGTTAGGAACAGATCCCCTCCCCTCCTTCCCCCACCCCTTTATTAATAGGTAATCAAATGCAGCAGCATCCCTTTAATTGTGTTTAACTGTTTATTAAAAGATATGAATGATACTTTTTAGTATACATTTCATGTGATTAAACATTTTTAAACCTATTTTCTTTTCATGTTCCTGCAATTGAAGTCTAATATATCTTAGCACACATATGATGCAGAATTCAGATGATTCTTAGCTATTTCAGCACTCTTTCCAGCCTTTTTGTGTATTGCTGCTTGCTTCTGGAATTTCCTGAAATGTAATATATCAGTGTCTTTAAATGTTTCCTGCATAAGGAGAGAATACTCATGTAAACCCTTACTAGATAATAAGTAATGGTAATAATTAGTTGCCAATTGCAGAGTTGCTATCTAGTTTTAGTGTCTAATGGTAATCATGATGTTAAAATTGAGAACTTTGTGATATTTTTTCAGGGATCACTGCCTGCTCTTGAATTCTATGGTGTCTTTAATTGTTTCATTTTTAAAGGACAAACAATTGTTCTTCCGTACCTTTGGCAGTCTCAAACTTAATTACCTATTTGGTTATCCTTTGCTAATCTATCATTGAATCACAATTAAAGGATATGATTAAGTGCATGCTGGTTTGCTAAATCGACTAAAGTATATTGCTTTGTAATTATTATGGCAATAGTCGAATGGGAGTCTGATGTTAGCTTTGACAACTTGTGATATTCTGGAATCTCCTCTTTCCAGGTATGTCCTGAAAGTCACAATCAGCCGTGGTTATGCTGGTACAATAGTGGAATACCAAGATTTTATGGTAGTCTCTCTCTCTCTCTCTCTCCTTTTCTTTGTCTATCAGTAATTGGTGATTAGTTTGCATTTTTGGGGATTCTAAATTTGCTATTTGTATTCTGCAAAAAGCACTTCCTGAAGTTCTACATAGGTGTTATATAGATTCTTAGTTTTTGTATCTAATTTTCATTTAGGGATTAACGTTCTTGAAAGAGGAACCTCTTATATTTCTCTCTTACTTTGAAAAATATATGTAATAATTTCCCAGCTGATTGTGATAACGTAATTTAGAAAGCAATGTTCTGCCTGTCTTTTCTTGGTCATGCATCAGTTGCTTTCAACTATACTTTTGTACAACATGCTATTCACGTTCTATTAGTTTCAGTGTATTGTTTATATTTACTTTTACATTTGTGGATACACAAGTTATACCTATGTATTTTTTCCAGTTTGTTTCCTTTAGAACTTTACACTAATGTCACAAAATTACTTTATCCAGTGCTATTTATATTCACTACTGTAGCGTTCCATTTTCTTGTTTATATTGATGTCTTTTCTATGCATCAGGTTCGCAACTATTCCCCACCACCATCAATCAACAATAGCATCAAGGTGAGTGCAGTAATATATGATTTGTGTGGGAAACTTTGTGCCTTTGCTGCTGCCTCAAGTTGCCTTTGTAAGGACCATGAACAATGCCTCTTGGCTTATCATATTTGAAAAAGATTATTAACAAATAGGGTCTTTAAAATACTTATTGATAGAGTGAAGACTCTTGCTTTCAATTACCCATTTGTTTGGATATCATTTTGGGGTTATGTTCAGTTGTCTACTGCACTGTGTTTAACTGATGTCACTGAGGATTCTCAGAATTTTCATGGTCTATGCAGATGGAAGTTGGAATTGAAGATTGCCTACACATTGAGTTTGAGTATAACAAAAGCAAGTATGTCGAACATGTACTATAATTGGGATCTTTCAGTTGAAATTTAAAATTGCCTGACCCTGACTGTATTTAGATCTGGGTAAACCTGGGATTATAGGGTGGGTCCGGTTGTACATTGTTGCCAGTTTAGTCAATAAATAATAACCTTTTGGTCAAACTATTCAGGAGTACAGATGAAACTTAATTGTTGTGTGTAGCATAGGTTGGAAGGGAGCATGTTTGTCATTGCTTATTGGTGTTTAAAAATATACAGGTATCATCTGAAAGATGTTATTATTGGAAAGATATATTTTCTTCTTGTAAGAATCAAGTTAAAGAATATGGATCTGGAGATCAGGCGACGAGAATCAACAGGATCAGGGGCCAATACCCATGTTGAGACAGAGACGCTTGCTAAATTTGAGTTGATGGATGGTGCTCCAGTTAGAGGTATGCTCAAAATTCTTCTTCTGTTTCTCTTCATATTCCAGCCAATATAACGCCAACAAAGAGACGGATATAGGTACACCAAGAAAGAGAACAACCATGCTTATATTTACAATAAACAGACTTGTTTTTTATGACAAACATAAAATTTGTCCGAATCTGTTTAGTTTATTGGGATTATCAGGTCAAAGGTAACTAAAGTTCATACCAAACAATTAATTAGTTTATGCTTTTACAAACAACAGTTATGTTATTTGATTGCCCATCACTGCGGTGGCTTATGATCTTGTGCTTATTTTACAGGTGAATCAATTCCAATCAGACTCTTCCTTAGCCCTTATGAACTGACACCTACATATCGAAACATCAATAACAAATTCAGTGTGAAGTATTATTTGAATCTTGTTCTAGTCGATGAAGAGGACCGACGGTACTTTAAGCAGCAGGAAATCACCATATACAGGCTTCAGGAGGAAACTTCCTGATTACTTATCTTACATGGTATCAGCTTTGGATCCCAGTTGATTGGGAAAAAGAAGATCAATTGCCTTACGAAGCCTTGTAAAGCTTTCTTAGTTTTCATTTCGATAGTCAGAGAAACTTTTTTCTATGAAGGACTAGGATGCTTGGCACTCTTGATGAGTGGGAGCTTTCATACGACGTTGATGCAAATTATGTACATGGACCATGCTGGGGCTGTGGAGATTTGCGGTTGCTGTTATGACACTAATCTGAAATCAGCCATTGTGACTTACTATTGCAGCAAAGTTCTTTGTTTTGTTTCGAACTATTTAGCATCTTCTGTTTTTTTTTTGGCCTTTTTCTTTTTTATTTTTTAAAGTTACTGGTTTTTCCATCGGGATGCAATTATTACTGTTTTTACTCGTGATTGTCCTGTTCTTTCTGCTTTATTAAGTTGTTTGGGATGTGGTGGAAGACCCATTTGTTACTCGTGATTCTCTCTCTCTCTCTCTCTTGTCTGATAAAGGTGCTTGTTTGATATGACTTTTAAAGCATTTCATTTCTGTTTTATAGACCCTTTCACTCTATCTCTTCAATACAAAAAACGCCAAAGCATTTCCTATTAGACTTTAATGAAAGCGTCCAGTATGATTACAGCTTGGTCTACATACAAAGAATATTCATTTAGGAGAAAAGTGGAGTCAATCACTATGAGAGTTAATTGACAGTCTCATTTGGGACAAAACTTGAGCAGCTCTGGAGCACCATCTGATATTCTTCACTCTTCTGAAACTGATGGCAGTTCCTCTTTGAACCATTTGTAAAGGCCCCCTTCTAAGTGGAAGACATTGGCATAACCGTTGAGGACAAGCAAGTAGGCCGCTATCAGTGACCTGCATTAAGTAGACTTACACCTCTCTTTATAGCATGAAATACAAATTTTGCAGAAGAATGTCACTGGATGAAAATTTGATGAGTAGAAAGACCACCGACCAGCTTCATTTATAATCTATAGGCTCTTAATTATATTATCTAATTGAGTAATATTGCTAGAAACCACACTCTCATCCCACTTCGATCTCACTGGGCTGATGTGACAGTGTCCATTAGCTCTTAATTTTATTTTGTTTTTGAACAAGGTTTGATCCAAAGATTGATATACAATGCCACATCAGCGAATGAGAGTGGGATGGGGATATAGTTTCTTACATTTCTCTATCTAATTGCACTTGGGTTATTTTGATAAGCCATCATATCAATGTACTAGGATTTTTTAATATATTCTTATGGACATGTGAAAATTATCTATAATAAGGTGGAATGAAGCCTCAATGGAGAAGAGTATGGAAATAATTGATACAAATCAAAGGATTGAAACCCACCTGGATTGTTGACCTTCAGGGAGATTTTGGGTTGGTTTCATTGTGCCCCCAGCTGAGCAGGCTACTATTATCTTTGCATTTTTATCAATTTGTGACTCCACACCTGTTAGCACATGTCAAACTTGTGTTACTTCTAAAAACACTAGATAGTCTTAAAAAATCAATGCAACAAATGGAAGCATCGTTAGGTAAATATGTCATACTTTGTATGAATTCTGGATTCTCTTCTGTGCCAGAGAAGATGCCAAAAAATGCAAATGCAGCACGTCTGGCAATATCCCATGCTGTCCACTCCTTTATAAGCCTATATATTTGCACATTGATAGCACCTGGTGGATGAGCCTACATGCAAAACCATTATACTAGTACTTTTAAGCATAGAGAAAAGAACATTTCTTCAGCATCATATTTTTGCTCATTTGGCCATAAATGCTTAAAATCAAAAGAATGAGAAATGAAGAATGTGTTTCTAAGAAATGTCAAGGCAGTTAATTATCATGTCTTCTCTACTCTTTTCTCAGAGATATTGAGCCTGTTTGGCAAAGGTAGTGGGTTGTGAATAGTGGGTTGTTTGACTTTTGATGTGATATAAAATAGGGAGAATATTGTAAATTTTTTATATGGAAAAGTGAAATTTTTTGTTTTTTAGTGAATTTTTTATTTTAATAGTAATAAAAAAAATTGTTAAAAAGTGGTTGATGTGATATAAAAAGTGAAAATATTTTTTTTGGGTTTAGGAAAAGTGATGAATAGTAAAATCCAGTGAATAGTGAAAACTTTTGCAAAACATGACCATTACTCGAGTCCTTTTAGTCTTTACCAAGGCACCGTAACTTGGTCAGTAAAAATCTTGATTCACCAATAATTTGAAGTCACAGACTTCAGTAAGTGTCCTTATCTATCAGTACTACTTATTACTGAAGGGTGAGACTTTTTAGTAAATTGCTCCATAACTTTCATTAAGTGTTCCTAATTATTAAGTAAGAGAGAGGAGAAAGAACGAATTTCCCCTAGCATCTAGCATCTCGACTTCTCTGTTGGTAGTTCAGATAAAGGGGAAACTTTTCTTACTACCGAATTTCTATGCGATTTTCATTGTCTTCTTAAGTTTTAAAATTTGCAATGTGGGATTCTAATATTTCATTCCATTTCAATTACCTCGTTAACTTAAAGGAGTTGAAAGATTAAAACCCCACATTTCAAATTTTTAAAGTTTAGAAAATCATTGGCAATCGCATCAAAGTTTCCCCTTTATAACAGACAGTAAGCTGATTACCTCTTTGAATTCTGCTACAGGCCGTACGTCAAGAATCACAAAGTTGTTTTCTTTCTGAAGGCGCAGAGCTTCCTTTACATCTACACTCCTTACCTGCAAAATAGAAATACACTTAGAATATCCATTTAGTGTTCCAATAAGCATCACCACATCCTATCAAGTTTTAGCCGGACTGTAACACTTCAGTTCTACATTGAGAAGATAAATAGCTCATATAGAATGAGTAGATTATATAGGCACTTATAAGTGTTAAGTGCTTGAATTCTATGAACTTTAAATTAATTAGTTTGACTGTGCAAATATGACTTAACGTTTTTTTAGTATTAGACGACTGTATGATGTGGCACTCACCAGAACGTTAGAGACATGGGAGATTGTAATAGTCCACATAGAGTAATCTGTTTTTAACCCTTTCCTGACAAAATACAGGTTTTCTTTCCCTAGTACGAACCCAAGATACATGATCATGTTCTCATTCTTCATTTCATGATTCTTACTCTATATATTGTAATTTCCTTTCATTACTTTTCGATGTAGTTCTGATAATCTGTTTGTCCTCTAAAATCCTTCAGTGATATATATTTGATGCAATATTAAACTTAGATTAAGCAAACCCAAGAACGTGATCTAGAATCAACAACTCGACAAGCCACTAATTCCGTGTTTGAAAGAGAAAGAGAGAGAGAGATGGAGCTGTACCTTTTTCTGTACCAGATATTCCCTCTTAATCTTCCAGTCTTCTTCAGCTAACCCCTCCAAGAGAAGAGTAGACAGAAAGAAAATTAGTGTCAATCTACGAGCTAAACATATCAAAACAACTTATAGCTATATAGGTGAGATGTACCTGGTGATTTTGCAGGCTTAGTGGCTGCATTTCGGATTATCAGGCCCCGTGGTAGAGTCTTTGATGACAATCTTTGGCTCGTGGATCTGAAGCAGCAGGGAATATGATGATCATGAGTATGTTTTGGAGAAAATGTTGGCAATAAGGAGTAAATATTAAGATGTAAAGAGGATGAAGATGAACGAAGGGGAATTGAAGTCATGGTAGCTATTCTTGAAAGCTTCAAACAGCTTGGGATTTTCTAGTTAGTTTTTAAGCTGCTAATAGTTTATAAATTGTATCATTTGAACTACTTCTGTTTCTGTTGATAGATTTTTGTGTGCACTTGGGGAAGGTGACTGGGTCATGGGCATTTTGGATATTAAAGTTCTTTGAGAATCTGAGTTTGTGGTGGATATCTTAAAGGGCCTCTTCCTATTAGGCTATTTGGATATCTTTCAACCCATCACTTTGTTTTCTTGCAGGCTTTTGTTGTTTTTATTTTATTTTTTTTATATTTTTAATAAGTATTTTCTTGCAGGCTTTCAAATGACAATTAATTCATCCGAGTTGGCTGCAGTGGTCTTTGAATTTTCTCTTTTGCATTTTAAGATAGCATTATTTGCATACTGCAAGCGTTTAAAATAGTATTGCAAAAACTACCCTTGTCTCACTTCACCCCATTTTTAAAAATAGATTACTTCACTTATACTCACGAAAATTATGAATTTGCAATATTTTTCTTAAAGTTTAAAATTTCTCAATTTAGTGTATTTAAGTTTGCATTTTTTACAATATCTCTCCTTTCGTTAAGCAATTATGTTAATCATATCCAAAGGGGTTAAATAATCTTTATGCCCCTAAAATTTTTTAAATTATAAATTTATCCTTAATTTCGATAAAACAACATATTATATATATATTTAAAAAAAAGACCCAAACGTGGGTCACTAGACCCACGCGTGGGATCACCACCAGACCTCGTTGTGGGTCTGATCGTGACCCCATCATGGGTCTGGTGACCCACGTTGGGTCATAAGGTGACCCTAGGTCACGCTGTGACCTTGCCGTGGGTCTAGTTGTGACGGCTGACCCACGGGTTACTTAAAAAAAAATTGAAAATTGAAAATCGAAAAAAATAAAAAATAAAAAATTGAGGATATTTAGGTAATTAACACTCTTCGTTAGGATTTAATGAAAAATCCTAACAAATGGAAACATTGCAAAAAAATCAAACTAGTCGAGAGATTTTAAACTTTAAGAAAGACATTGCAAAAGTCATGACATTTCAAAGGGTGTAAGTGAAGTTATTCCTTTAAAAATAACATTTGAAACCCTCAAATTGTCAAACACTTTCAAATTTGTCCAGTCTCAACATTTTCTGTTTGCTTCGATGGAAATTGAATCAGGTGACCAACACAAGATTCAAATTGTTTATTTAACCACCATCAGTGGCGATAGTTTGGTGGTCTCAAGTAAATTACCATGTGGTCTAAACACATATTAGGGCGTGAGTTTGACTTTCAGCAATGGAGAATCACTCACACAAGTTTGATTAATATTAATTGTTTTGAGAATTTGCAAATGTCCTGGTAGAGCTGGGTCCCCTCTGCCTTTTCGCTTAGAAAAAAAAAAAAGTTCATTTAACCATGGATTAAATTAAAAATTAAAACAAAAAAAACAAAACACGGCTCCATGTAGATTTCATTTTCAGATGCGGGAGCATTGTCTAAATAAAGAATAGCCAATTTAATTGAGATGAAAAGGGCAATAAAGTTTTGGTTAATTGACGGGTATTCTTTTCGTAAAAATAATAATAAAAAAATGTAAAAGATGAGGCTATGGTTAAAAAACTCAATAAATATGTGCATAAATAGTTTATCAATAACAAAATCATGAGTTATAAACAAGGGGTGTATATCTTTTTGCTCCATGTGGTTTAAAGTTTTTATTCAAAATTACTTCAGTTTTACATTTTATCATATAGTATCTCAATTTTCGAAAAAAACAAAAATGATACCTCCTTTTATCTACCATATAATAAATTAATGGAGCTCCACGTGTTAGTTAAACATTGACACGTGATTCCGCCTTAATAAAAAAAAAAAATATTAAAATATTTAAAAAAATTTGAAACAAAAAAAAAAAAAAAAAAAAGAAGGAGCTACCCTCTTAACGGTATGGGGGTGGCCGAATAACCCCCATGGTCCATGAGGTGGTTGGGCACCCCAAAGAAGAAAGGGGGTAGTTGATGGCTCGGCCATCCCTGTTAGGCTTAGGGTGGTTTCGACCACCTTAGGCTGGTTGGTCTGGGGTGGCCGTTTGGGGTGGCCGAACCACTTCCAAAGACTATGAGAGTGGTTCGGTTACCCCCAGACCGGCCAGTTTGAGGTGCCGAAATCACCCCAAACTAAACGAGGGTGACTCAGCTACTCCTTTTTTTTCTTTGGGGGTGACCAAATTATCATATAGTCCATGAGAATGGTTCGACCACCCCCATACTGCCAAGGGGTGGCCAGCCACTCCCATTTAACCAAAGAGCCACCCCCTCTTGGTTTTTTTTTTTTCTCTTTCAATTTTTTTTTCAATTTTTTTTAATATATTTTAATATTTTATAATTTTAATTTTAATTTTCTATTTTTAAATTTTTACTTTTACTAAGATGGAACCACGTGTCAGTGTTTAAGACTTTAAATAAAGACTTTAAACAACAGGGTCTAAAGATATTACCCCTAAAAACAAATAAACAACAAGTCACCCCTTCTTTTCCTTTCTATTTTTAAATACAACATAAGCAACAAAACACAAAATAGAAGGGGGCTCTGGGGTGGGTCCTTTCCTCATCCCAATTCCTTTCCATTCCTTTCCATTGGGAAGAGGAAGAGTGTAGAAGGGAAAAGAGGGTGGTGGACATGCAATTATTGTTTGTCAACAGTCACCCCTTCAAAAAGTCAACATCAGGTAATGCAAATTATTCAAACGTGACAAGCACATTCCTCTTCAATTTGCATAAAGAGCATCCATCTCTTTGCTGGAAATACTAGTAGGACTGAAAAGGCGGAGTGGTTATAACCGCTCCGTCACTGTTAACTGCTTAAAATCGCTAATCGCTAACCGTATAATCGCATAATCACTTTCAAGGCGGTTAAAAAAATGCGGTTATTAAACCGCTAACTGCCTTTATATATATATATATATATTTTAAACGACACGACGTCGTTTGACTTGAGGCTGATTTTAATCGGCTCCAAGTCTCACGCGCCACACTTAATCGATGCAGCCCAGCCAGCCGTCATCTCTCATCTCTGTTCCCAAATCTGAAATCCCCCATTTGAACACGACACGACGTCGTTTGGCTTGAGGCTGATTTTAATCGGCTCCAAGTCTCACGTGCCACACTTAATCGATGCAGCCCAGCCAGCCCTCATCTCTCATCTCTGTTCCCAAATCTGAAATCCCCCATTTGAACATCTCAACTTCTCTCATCTTTGATTCTCTCCCTCACTCTCTCAACGACCAACGGTTAGCGTGGCAGCGCAACCCAAAATCAGCAGGCCAGTTCTCTTCTCACGCCGTCACCCGTGTTCTCGATTCTCTCCCTCACTCTCTCAACACTCAGCGCCGCAGCGGCGCAGCCCCAGCCCCCAGCCCTCTCTCACTTCTCAGCCGCACCGCACGGCGCACGGTGGTTTCTTCCACCACTTTCAGCCTTCAGGTAAGGTTTGGTCGAGATTGGTTTTGGTTTTGTTCTTCATGATTTCTTGTTGATGATCTCCTTTGGATTTGGGGTTTGGTTAAAGGCAATAAAAATTGGATCTTGGGGCTATACATAGTTTGGGACTCTACAATTTGGGAAAACTAGAATTTAACTCTAGGGTCCTAAGGAAAATTTGTTAACGGAAAAACTCTGTACTAGAATTTCTCGAGTTGATTTTGATTGTTTGATATAATTTTAGGAGTTATTTGCGCCTTCGAGTTGGTAATTATTTGATGAAGTTGGAATGCAGATATTTGATTATAAATAGGTATAAAATCCACTATAACCTGATCATATTTAAAGAAAATAGGCCCAAAAAAATCAAATGAGCCCAAAAATTCAAAAAAAGCCCAAAAAAATCCAATTTTAGCAAAAGCGGTTATAGCGGGGCGGTTTTACATTTTATAACCGCTAACCGGCGGTTACGGCTTTAGAGTAACCGTTTAAGGCGGTTGCGGTTATAGCCAATAACCGCTAACTGCAACTGTCTTTTCACCCATAGGAAATAGTATGGGGGTGATTCTAAGCTACAACGAAAAAACAAGTTCCTTTTAACTTCACGCAAAAATTAGTTACAAATTATCCATGAGTTTCATCAAAGCTCAAATATGGGGAAAGTAAGAAATGAGAATGCTTTTACTTTTACTGGTAAATGCAGTCCATCTGTCAAGGTTTTATGTAGACTAATTTGCATTGTAATAAACTTTTCAAAATGAACCAATCGAAGTGTGTCACAGGCCCACAACACTTGCTTTACAAATAACCTATTATAAAATACATTAAAGAGAAAAAAAGATTGGGATTTGGTGCTCTAGCATGTGCCGAAGAATATAAGTATATTATTGTTAAATTGTAATATTGAAAATATATTTTAATGGTTTAGTGGCTATACCCCTCTCGATTCAAAGTGACTTCCCTTAAACTAAGAGGAAGAGAGTTGAATTCCAAATCTTATATTTTATTTGGTTTTAAAAAATCTTTTGTTTAGTAAAATGTAGTCGCAATTATGCAGTTACCGAAATCAAACCGGTGCCAATGAAATGAAATTGTTGCACCTTATTCACTAGGCCAACTGCTCTTCCATGCTCATCTACAACTGAATAAATATTTATATTTTTCATTTACACTTTAACCTCTCAATAAAAATTTCTAATTCCGCCCCTAGATTGAGAAAAGCATAAACAATTAATTGTGAGAGATGTTATTGGCTATTTGAAAGTGCCATCTAAATCTCAATTATGCCAGGGAGGCAAGGCAGCTGATCATATTGAGCATTTTTTGCCGACACCCTGATACCTTTTGTCATCCATCCCAATTACGCAACTAGCACAAGTGACAAAGCCACAAAATCAACTGTTTCTTGATGAATGCTATAACAATGACCCATAGTTATCAGATGGCACCATTTCAAAATCAATGCTCCACCTCTTTTTACAACTATTTATACATATCATAAATTTATTCCCTCTCCCAACCATGGGATAAAGTTTTTCTTGAAGTACAGAATTTTCTCATGCATTTTTTACATACTCTAGATACATATGTTAGTTTGTATTTAAAATATATACAAAAAATCCAAATATAATTATCTTTATTTTATAAGTCATTTCATGGTCAATGCAACATTATTTACACCGTTAAACGTAACAAAATAAAATTTTGATACAAATTTTGAATAAAACATACTTTCAAAAATTGGCTTGCAAAAAAAAAAAGTACCCAAAAACTTATGTACGAAGAATTAAATTTTTACTTAAATTATGTAAGATAATCAGATCCAAAACGAACTCATTTTCAACCCAGCCAGACCAATAAACTCAACCTTATTAAATTGGTCAATCTAAATTAATAGACGACATTCAATGACTCACTGGAATTATTCTTCGTACATGATCTAACGGTTCCATTCACTGAGAAGTGGGTCCAATGTCTCCCTCCATTCAGTACAAACTACAAGATCCAAAGACGCGCTATTTTAGGAATTTCGGACTGGCTCTACCGACACTATGGACCATCACATAAACAAATCCTACAAGTCTACAACCCAGATCTCGCCACGTGGCTCGTCACTGCGAATTGGATTACAGTAATGCTGAAACCGCGTTCTCCGTGGTCTTATCGTCTGCTACGCCATTCCCTTTTTTTTTCGTGCAATTCCGTGCATCTGACGGTTGTCATTTTGCTTTAAAAAATTGATAAAAAATAGTAAATGAAATTGAACAGAGTATCCTCTACTACACTCTAGTAAACTGATATGTGTCCTTATGACTTAAAAAAAATTTCTTCAATTCAATTTAGAATAAAACTTTGTCCCATGAAATTTTACTTCAATCTACAAATTTCTACTACCATATGATGAGATATCATGTGTAGATTAAATAAAAACTATGCCAATTTGTCTCCCCTATTATGTTTGATTCAGAATCTCAATCATTTTAGTTAATGCATTTAGATCATTTAAAACATTTGAAACAAAATCACATTATGAGATCAACTTAGTTTAAGATAATTAAACCTCAATATATATAATTGAAATCAATTACATCATACTCTTGAACCATATAACCTTATCTATAATTATATCCTCTAATTCCAAACATACTTAATATATATATATATATATATAATATTAAGTATATATATATATAATATATTATATATATAATATATTATTATATATATATATATATATATATATAATATAATATATATGTTAATTAAATGGAAAATGATTATAAGGAAACAAAAAATAGAGGGGTGAAACACTTTCATAACAAACCCAAACGAAAATATAATGCAGAAAAAAGACAATAAAANAATTTGCAAAAAAATGGCTTGATTATCTGTTTCATGAACTAAATGTCAAAAAAAGGGCTATATAATTAGTTTCATTTGCATACACCTAAAATTAATACTGAGAATCCCATAGTTGGGGAACTAAATGTCACTCTTTAGCCATAAGAGAAATTCAAGTGCTAGGTCTCATTAAATTTTGTGCAAGATGATGCTTTGGTGGTCATTCATGCTATCATTAACAAAGACCAAATTGATCCAATCATCAAGGGCATTCACCATATTTAAGAGAAATCCCCATGTCTTTGCATATAATTTAGCGAAATTGGTCAATTTCAAGCTCTTAACCGAAGGATTGAGATCCTCTACAATTACATGTTGTAGAAGATCCTTATCATAATAAAAAAACAAATGACAATTTGAGTTGCCAATTGCAAGAAATCATTATCCTAACCAAAAACATTCTTATTTACTCTATCGTGTCATTGGTTCTTCGGTAATTGTAAACATCAGCCCAGGCTGACGCTAATCGGGACTCTTGGTTCTTACATTGATTAATGACCTCAAATTCGATTATTTTCATCCCTTTTCCCCTGTTTTCTTGTATTTGTCCAAAAAAAAGAAGAAAAGTTTTAAAAAATAATGATGTGGAGAGCTCATAGCAGCAACTGAGGGTGCTCTCATCATAGTCCAGCTCAATCATTTTTTAATAAAACCAAAATAACAACCTAAAAAGTCTATTGCAAGAAGATACAACTTGCACAAGATTTTCTTTTTTTCTTTTTTTTTTAAAAAAGGCTAGTCTTTTATATATTATTATTATTATATATATACATAGATATGTCTCACTCTCTCTGCACGTACCTCATAGTATCTCTGCTTGCAGGGGAAACTTTGGTCTCTCGTTTCTTTGCCTCTGAGTGACTGCAAAAACCCAAAGAACAAAAAGAGAAGAGTGAAAATGGAGATGTTCTACTATATGGTGTTTGGGGGATTGGGAGCGGTGGTGGCAGCGCTGGAGCTGAGCAAAACAAGCAAGGACCGAATCAACACCACATCTGCTTTCAGTTCCTTCAAGAACAATTACCTTCTCGTTTACTCTCTTATGATGGGTATGCTACCATATTGTAACCCCAACCAACCCCACAATACTAAACCAACACTTGCAAATATAATATCACCTTGGATCTATTTCAAAACTCTCAATGTGTGCTTTTATCTATATATATGTATGATTATGTGTCTGTGTTTATGTGGGTTTGTTGAATTTAGATCTGATCTGATATATGGGGAATGAAAAATGCATTTTTATGGGATCTTGCTTTGTTTTCTGGATATGGTTGCGTTGTTTTTGTTGATTTGGGTTCTGTTAATTGAGCATTTTGGGAGTGCTTTGATTGCTTTTGAAAGCAAAAGGGTTAAAAGAGAGGTGAAAGGGATGCCTTGAATTGATTTTAGATGTTAAAAAAAATGTGGGCAAAAGTGACTCATTAATAGTTTGTTGCTTTGATATTGAAGTGGTTGAGACCAGTGGATCTGGATTGCATTCGTGAAATAGATAGAATTTTGGTGTAGATCGTAAAACTGTTTTAAATGGGTTTAAGGAAATAAATCAATGTTTTATGTTAGTTGTTTGATAATTTGAGAACTGAGAGAGCTTACGGTTTTTCTCAATTTGAGCTTTGGACGACTACTTGGTTTAATCTTTTCATTTTTAAAGACAAACACGAGAGAAGCAAAACTTTCAGAATTATGTTTTCTTGGCAACCAAAAGGAGTGCTGTTGTTTCAGATCCTCTGTTTCTTTTGTACCCCATGGTCATAGGCGTGGTGTATAATCAGAGGACTATGTTGTGATTTGTTATTGATACTGTCGGTTGGATAGTTGGGTTTTGTCGGTATACTCAGTTTTAACTAAAACTGTTGAGCCTGCATCTTATAATTGTATTGGTATATTCCACAACTGTATCTTCATCAGTATGAAGATCGAGGTGAATGATAACTTGATCTTTCCTGTAATTATAAACATTTATTCTGGTTGTAGTTGGAAAGGACAAAAGCTGTTTAATATGAAGTTTTCTAGTGATAGTTGTAACTTTGTCTAACATTTGCTGGTTATGCGGCAATAGCCGGGGATTGGTTGCAGGGTCCTTATGTCTACTATCTTTATAGCCAGTATGGTTTTGGGAAAGGGGAGATTGGACAGCTTTTCATTGCTGGGTTTGGGTCTTCCATGTTGTTTGGCACAATTGTTGGATCTCTGGCTGACAAACAGTGAGATTTTCTCAGAACTTGTCATTTTGCCGTGCTTTGCTGGTTGAATTCGTTTCCTCACTGTTTTACCTGATGCACTGGATACAGGGGTCGAAAGAGGGCATGTGTGACATACTGCATAGCATACATACTGAGCTGCATTACAAAGCATTCTTCTCAATACAAGGTTTTGATGTTGGGCCGTGTTTTGGGAGGTATCGCCACTTCTCTCCTATTCTCAGCTTTTGAGTCATGGCTTGTAGCAGAACACAACAAGGTGAGTGATTGTTGCTTTAACTTTCAGTATAGTAGTTATTGTTAACTGCCAAATTTACATTCAGAAGTGTGATTGGTATAAATGTTCTTCCAGGTAGCCTGTGGGGGCTGTTTAGAAACAAAAACATGTGTTGATTTTATAATAAAAAACTTTTCCATCTCTGTAGTTGAGCCAAGTGGCCAGATGAGGTACTCAGCAGTAAAATTCCCAAAGAGAGACATATAATCAATGAAAAGTTACCTAGCAAAAAAGAAATAAAAAATCTCTGCTCTTTGTTTCAATATACATTACTTAAAAATAAAATAAAATAAATAAATAAAAAATAAATGAAAAGTTTCATAAAAAAAAATAAAATAGCAGAAATAAATATTTATGTAACTAATAATCATTCCACAGAAAATTATATTAGTATTCCATATGCCCTCGAGTTGCTTTCTACTCTAGATTGTACTTGTTAGAAGGAAAAAATAGTAATAATACTATATGAAGAAGGAAAGAAAGTAATGAAGGGAGTGAAAAAGAAAGGTTTCACAGGGACTATTTGATGGTTTCTTAAAATTGAATGCCTCGTCTGTCCTAATTTGAACTTCAGAATACTTTTTTTGTTTTTAAGGTTTATGTATAACTTTTGTAGTTATTTGGAAACTCTTTCTGAATACCACATTTTCAATGCAAGTGTCCTGCTTCCATTCTATGGATTCTCCTGCTCCTACTATATGAATTATCTTTAGGTGTGTGAAGCATATAGTTCTGAGTTTATCACATTTTCAGTTCATTTTTGTTAAAAGCAACTTCAAGTATAATAAACAATGAATATTGATATCTTCTATGACTTTTATCTCCTATTAATAAATCTTAATTGTGTTGTTCCTGTAATCTGTGCAGAGGGGTTTTGAGCAACAATGGTTATCAATTACATTCTCAAAGGCAGTATTTCTTGGCAATGGCCTTGTTGCCATTGTTGCTGGGTTGTTTGGTAATTTACTTGTTGATACCTTGGCTCTTGGCCCTGTGGCACCCTTTGACGCTGCTTCCTGCTTTCTTGCCATTGGTATGGCCGTCATTTTATCATCATGGACAGAGAACTATGGTGATCCTTCCGAGAGCAAGGACTTGCTTACCCAATTCAAGGGTGCTGCTGTTGCCATTGCTTCTGGTAGAGTCCCAATGTCCAACATACATTTATTTCATTCTTTTGAATAATATCACAGCCTGTGGATACTTAAACATAGACCTTCGAGATGGTCCTGATTCCACCCAGCAATCTACTATTCCATTAGTCAAATCTTGTTCAAAAGATCATTATACTTCTGATCCTTAAACATGATATGAGATGGTCCTGTATAATGTGTCAACTGTGCTGGCCTTGACAGCAATTAGCTTTCTGTTGTTTCTGTTGGTGTTGTTCAGTACGTGTATGCATTTCATAATACGTTTCGTGAAATGTGCACTTCCTCTTTGATCCGAGATATTGGGAATTACAGAAGTTGATCCTCAGTAAATCCCTTACAAGGTTTAATTTTCTCCAAGGAGATCTCTTGGGTGGCATTTGGCAGGCCAATTTTGGTTTCTTCCCGTTTTCTTTTGCCATCCTCATTGTGTATTCATCTGTTTCCTTGAAAATTATTTCTTTGTTGTGCTTCATTATGTTTGTCACCTCATTTCATATTACCTTTGTGTGGTTCAGATGAGAAAATTGCATTGCTTGGTGCAATACAGTCGCTGTTCGAAGGTTCAATGTACACCTTTGTGTTTCTCTGGACTCCAGCTTTGAGCCCAAATGATGAGGAGATCCCTCATGGTTTCATCTTTGCGACATTTATGTTGGCTTCCATGTTGGGAAGCTCCCTTGCATCTCGGTTGATGGCCCGCTCATCAGCTAGAGTAGAGAGCTACATGCAGATTGTTTTTGCAATCTCCGCTGCTTCTCTTCTGCTTCCCATTGTGGCCAATGTATGTTCTTTTTTTTTTTCGTTTTTTCATACCTCTTTGATATTTGATATAATCTTAAATTCTTCTGGTTTCTTCTAACATGGTAATTTGGAACAGTTCTTGGTAACACCTTCGAAGGTGAAAAGTCGAAGCATCTCATTTACAGGTTGTGTTCAACTTCTTGGGTTCTGTGTTTTTGAGGCTTGTGTGGGGATATTCTGGCCGTCCATTATGAAAATGAGGTCCCAGTACATTCCTGAGGAAGCCAGGAGCACCATCATGAACTTCTTCCGCATTCCTCTCAATATTTTTGTGTGCATTGTGTTGTACAATGTATGTGGCATTCCCATAAATACTTAAATAAATTGCCGGAATTTGAGATTTTATTGGTCTGAGACTAACTAGTTCTTTGGGTTTGTCTTTGAAGGTTGATGCGTTCCCAATCACTATTATGTTTGGCATGTGCTCAATTTTCCTCTTTGTGGCATGTTTCTTGCAGAGGCGGCTCATGGTGATTGCAGACAAGCCAAGTATAATCCCTGAACTATATAGTCTTGCAACTTATATTCATCTTTAGAATTGAATTGCACCATACTTGATTCAGGTTTATGTACCATTGCATTGGAAACAACTAGGTTTCTAATTGTCGAACTTTAATCCATAAATTTCAATATGACCTGATTTCTTATCCTAAACTCTAAATATATGCATCTGGATCATCTGATGCCCATTTCTTTCATGGTGTCTTTGTGCTTATAGTTGAATATGTTTGTATTTGTTACAGAGACAGTAGATTGGGCAGCATTGAAGGAGAAGGATACTGAGGCAGAGCCATTAAACGTCTAATTGATGTAGAGCTGACAGACTACTTGGAATTTTTGGGAGGTCAAAACCGACCACCCGGTCATTCCATATACTATTTGATTCAGGGTGTATTCATTTTAATAGAAGGCTATATTGTATAAGATAAATGGTGGTCTGCCCAACAACGGAAGATTGAGGGCGAGGGGAATGGTTAGTTAATCTTTCTGTAATTGCTTTTTGGCTGCCATTAAAACAACAATGTAGTGCATTAGATATTTCTTCAACTATTCTTCTGGGAGAAAAGATCTGCTTTCTTAATACAGATTGAAGCTGCACTCTATGAATTTTGATGCTTTCAATTTTTTTTTTCCTTGCACAATGTGTAGATGGATTTAATTTAATAAATTCAATTCTATGTCAGATGCCACATGTTTTTGCATTGTACATAACTTTGGGCTCGTTTGGGAAGCCTACTCAATGTTTTTTTTTTTTCAGAAGTCAATATTTTTTTCTCAACTCAAATATATTCGACTAAACTTAAAAAATAATATAAAAAATAAAAATGAATAAAAATTAAATTAAATAAATAATAAATAATTGTTACGCTATGGGTGGTAGCCAATCTACCTCTTAGGGGCAGTTTTTGGGATGTTTTGACCACCCTTGAATAAGACTGGGGTAGTCGAGTTACCCTCAAAAATCTTTCAGGGGTCGCTCGGCCACCTTTAAATGTTTCGGTTGTAGCTGAGCTATCCCTAGGGGTGGTTTGAAAATCACCCTAATTTTTTTAAAAAATTTAATATAATATTTTTATTCATTTTTAATTTTACTTTTTTTAAATATATTCACAAATATATTCACTTATTTAAACATGATATCTTACTTTTTGTTTGCAAATTTTCAAAGCAAGAATGGATAGAATAAGGTCTATTTTTATAGGTTAAAGAAATGATAGGTAGGTAATGGATGCCTCTTTTCGGGCTCAAATGTTCATGATGAATGTTAACTAATCATCCACTAATGGATGCCTCTTTCCTGGCTCAAATGTTCATGATGGAATGTTAAGTAATCATCCACTGTTTGGCTATGAAAGGAATGGAAAGAAAAGGTAAAAAAAAAAAATATATTTTTATTCTTACTATTATGCCACTTTATTAAATTTATAAATTATGTTGTGAAGGGTACTTTGTGAGAGGGCAATATGACCCGTTATTTAACGGAGGTAGAACTAGAGATTTAGGAGAGGAGGATAAAACTAACAAAAAAAATTTTGGGGGCCCATTTCATAAAAACACAAAATTTCGAGGAAAATTTCAAAATTTAGAAGCATTTTTAAAATTTTGAAGGGCATGTAGGCAAGGGTGGTTTCTCCCAAATATTTCCTCCTCAATGCTTGGGAAATTGATTAGGCCCAAAAAATACGCATTAAGGCATTAGCCAACAACTAGATATGTTCTAATAAATGATAAGCATACAGCTTTATCTCCTACATTAATTTGACAGCGGGACAAATTTCGTCGAAGTTGTATTTTCCTGTATGGATATGATTTGAGGAATGTTTTTCGTCTATTTTTTTATTTTATTTTTGTCCATTTTTGTATATGTATTTTTTTGTTTTTGTTTTTTAAACAACTTCCTTTTGTATTTGTGGGGCTCATATTTGTCCACATATGCAAAGATGAACAAGTATTACTCATATACATTCCTTTTTCTTTTTTTTTTTCGATAAGTAATGTATATTCAATCAAATAGCAGAGAAGTGCAACCATAGTACACATGAAGTATAAAAAAAAACCCTTAACTCATAGAAAAAGAAGAACATAAATCTAAAAATCGTAAGTGATATAATAACAAGTAAAAATTGTAAGCCTGCTACCATTGTTTCTATTAAGAGTATCCTCAATCTTTCTCATATCCCCTCCTAATCCAAATACCTTGGAATACCTCTCTTTTTTCACAAAAGCAAAAAGAAAACTTTTTCTAAACTTAAAGACAAAATCCTTGCTAAGGTTTTAGGTTGGAGAGCTAAATTATTTTCTCAGGCTGCTAGAACCACCCTCATCAAGTCAATTGCTAATGTAATTACTTCTTATATCATGTCTCTTTTTTGGTTGCCAAAGACTTTTTGCAATGAGCTTAATTCAATTTTGAGGAAATTTTGGTAAAATTTTCCCCAAAATAAAAGTCATAATCTCTCCCTTTTTGCTTGGGATAATATCTACATGCCTAAATCCTTGGGAGGTGTTGGTATAAGATCCATGGTTTTCATGAATCAAGTTTTGCTTGCTAGATTGGGATGGAAGTTGATCTCTAATCAGCCTTCTTTTTGGGTAGAAGTGCTTAAGAGTAAATATGTTAAGAATGGCCCTCCCTTGAAATCATTTCCTTATTTGATTTAAAAAAAGAAAAAGAAAAAAAAAAGCACAGGTCCTACCGGGAGTCGAACCCAGGTCGCTGGATTCAAAGTCCAGAGTGCTAACCACTACACCATAGAACCCTGTTCACATATAAGATGCTAAGTGAAAATGAATAAAATATGAATACTCCATTACCTTCAAACCGATTATTCAAACCACATTGATTAGGTTCCAGAGTAATACATACAAACATACAGAAACTTTACAGTAATGTGAATTGATGCCTTGAAATCCATTTATTGCTCCCGGCAACGTTTTGCATCTGTGGAGGCAACCTCCAAATCCCCAATGAAGAAAAGAATTTTGTCTAAAATCCCTCTACGGGATTCCTCTTCTTCTGATCCTTCATCATTGAACTCTCTTTTTGTATCCTGAGTACAACTACTTGTCCCTTTCCTTTGTCTCCTTGAACCCAGATAGCGTTGAATTTCACCTTGGTGAACAAGATAATAGTCACCACCTTCTCTTATTATCTTCAGGCCCCTGGTAACATAAACAAGCACCATCATACGAGTATGTCCAAAAATTGGAGCCTGAATAATCATTTTATTTTATTTTATTTTTTATTTTTAAATATTGCTGAGTTGATCAAACTATTTTGATGCTTGCTTTGCATTCTAAATGAATCTGCTTATAGCACAACCAATGTACAGTTGCTGGTTTGAGCTTTGCATGATCTACCTACCTTTGAAGATGTACCAATAACATGAGCACTTTCATCCATAAGAATTTGACAAGTGATAGACACTTTATGATCATGCAAAGTACAATAGAACCTCAGCCTCTAAAGGACTTTTAGAATGAAGGGGTATAATTTACTCTTCTAGTCAATTCTACTATACTGAACACAATCTTATCAAGAATTGTAGTCTGTTTTCTAGAACTTCAACTTTTGAAGCTCTTCTGTGTCATTACACGCAATGCAAACACAGTAACATTGAGTGTAACCTTCCAATGCACGTGAGCATGTGAGAAAGTGGAGGGGAAGAAAGCTGGAGTGCACCGTGCACATGGTGAAGAGAAGGGGGAGAATGAGGGGTGAAGATGATGAATTTGCACAAAATTAATCATATCAACTAGGGCTAATTACTTACAATCCAACTCGATGACAACGATCTTGAACCTCATACACATCTTTCCATGATTTTGAACCAACAGGGGCGTAGAACATGGCATGATCTTCTCCCCATCTTTCCCTAAATAGGTTAGACCATAGATTGTTGTCTGAGGACACGACCTTCCACTTCCTGCAAACTTTAGAACAGAAAATTCCCATTTTCATAAGATATTAAACATAGTAACTCAACCAGAGTATCAAGGGGAAAAGCAAAAAGAGCAGCACAAGGCGGCAGCAGCTAGAAACTTGCTTTGTTAAATCACTTTTAACCACTTTTTTTTTCTTCATGCTTCTACTTCATCTCAGGGAAGTAATCCAGCATTCTGCAGTGGGTGATTTGTATGAAATTAAGCAAAGCATTTAGATGTCTGTGTAAATCAATTCTTGCAATTTTGTTAACCATTACCAATTAAAGGGACCATGAATGACTGAGAGAACACCAAAACAAATTATAGAAAAATCTGATCTAATACCAAACCGTTTATAATATATTAGCCTTTACACAAGAATAATGCCATCAAAATCCTGCAACTATTATATTAAGTTTAACACTCATCTCAAACACCATGCAGTTATTAAATAAATTCTCTTTGTTCAAAGACCAAAATGTCTTCATGTAATAGTATGTTGAAATATTATATGTGATTCCTTCTTCCAAAATGTCCAGGCAGTGCCTAATGTTATAATGTACCATAGAGTCAAAGCAATATGACATGGTAAGGGATTTACATGGTTGTTCTCCTAACCTAAATAGTTGTCGTAGTTTACAACACAATAATAATTACATGCTCAGTCTCCAACACGATTACCGTAATGGACTAAAGGTTAAACAATGTCATAGTTGGAAAACAGAAGCCGTTACTATTTTCAATCTGGTCAAAATTTGGCCCCAAAACATTATAATTGAAGTATCTAACCAGTTTCAGTTATCGTTTTACTGTCTACCCATCAAGTGAAAATGATAAATTTTCAAAATCTCAAGATGCGTGAAAAAGTTGCCATGAAAAGCATGGTAACAAAAAGGTCAATCAGCTATGATCATGATAAAATAAACATCAGTAACACAACTAACAAGCAAAAGCTCTCAGACTCTGATCTATACTGACCATACAATCGAAAGGGTAATAGATAATATAGCACACACCTCGTTGACAATTAGCAATTCCCATTCCCATTATAAAAAGAAAAGAAAAATATTATGAAAAAGAAAATAAGAACTCAAAGGTGAATTCAACAAACCCATTGCAGATCTTATAACGAATCAATAATCCCACAGACAAAACGTAACGTTTCAGTTTGAAAAAGAGGAAAAAAACACCAACTCGAGCTGATTTCTCAACAACCCAGCTCAGATCTTAATCCAAAATTCACAATTCAGCAGCGAAAAAAAAAAAAACCAAAACAAAATCTTGGTTGGAAAGAAAGAAAATTATTACTGAGATAGGGAACTTTTAAAGTTACCAACCTTGTTGTGCAATTGCAAGGTTCTGGCAATCCAAGAAACAGAAAATCTTAAGCCAGATTTCCACGGGTAAACTCTCCATATTTTGTGCAACCACAATTCAATGCATCTTTTCCGCAAAGTCAGATCGTGTGTGTATGTGATCACAGAGAGAGAGAGAGAGAGGGAGGTTCTTTGTAAGAACAGTTCCTGTTCACTTTCTTTGTTTATTGAATCTAGTTATTTTCGAAATGAATGTCGCTCGAGTACATAAAAGTTGTATAGTCGCTATATATCCAATTGCTCTAGGAACTGAAGCACACGCGTTTAACCACTGTCACGAGTAATTAGGTGTACCTTACTGTTTCGGTTATTGGAATGTCCAGTTACAGTTAAAACTATGCGTCGTGTCTAAAATTGCAAAAATAAGAAAATAGGATTGGGTTCCATGCAATTCAAAAAGTTCTTCAACCGTCTGTTCTAAGCCACGTAAGCCTTCAAAAAAAAATTTAAAAAACAAAAAACAAAGTAAAAGAGTAGCCGAACCACTTTTTGAGATGGTCAATTATCCTATTAAGAATGACTGTCTATAGTTTTATTGGTTAATTATCTTAATAGGAACTATTTTTATGAAAGTGGCTAACCACCTCCTCAGGGTGAGGGGGTGGTTTCTCCCTCTTAAATCCTTAAGAGTAATGCGATCACCTCTTGAAGACTTAAGAGAGTAATTGATCATTTCTTCAAAGGTTGATAAGGTATTCGGCCTACCCCAAACACACTTTCGGATGATTGACCACAAGTGAAGGGATAGGTGGCCACTCCCTCAAAAGGTGGCCGACCACTTGCTAAATTCTTTTGAATTTTCTTTTCACTTGCATGACTCAATCGTACAAACTAGATCTTAAAAATTGCAGGACCTCACTCCACGAAAATATATCATGTCAAGTAGTGGAACAATATAAAATTATGTTTAGTGAAATAAATTCGAGCACAATTGGAGTACTTCAAATGATATTTATGTTTCAATGTCGACCATTTATATGCCTAAATTTTAATGGCCTGAATTTTAATGGGTCTACTTCAAGAAATTATATACTACCATTATATATTACCATTCGTCTCAGCACCCAATTAAAATCCAAAATCCCCCAAAATTAATACACATGTAGATAATGGCCTGTGATTGACTAATTATTTTATGCCATTAGAACCAGCCCATCACTGTTTCAGTATTTGCTAGCCTGTCTATTGCACAAGCTTTGGAAATCATTCAGGTAAATTGTTAAAGTCCACATACATTGCTAGAGAACCCTTAATTTTAAGAATTTACAAAATTATAAAACTGCACATCGATTTCCATATGGGTTGCTTTGACCCACGTTAAACATATTTCTGTAAAATCAAAAGTCAAGTGTACTCCCTATACAGTTGTCTCCCTCTTTCCACAACTAAACAAAAAGTATTTAAACAACAGTTTATACAACTACTCCTAATTAAATTGCATCGCTGTAAAAAGAAAAAAAAAAAATTCAAACATCCTCATCCAACATTACTAGAGAGCGACGACGATGCAGATTGGATCAGATTTCCCAACTTGCCTCTCAAACTGCAAACGGTATTCCTTAATGTTTCACAACATGTCTCCTCAAGAGCAAACTCTTCACGCTCTAATACATTGAGCTGCCTCTCCAAATATCTACGAAGACTGCTCTCCGCTATGTTAATGAAACTGAGAGAAGCATTTGTGTGCATAAATTTTGTGACAAGAAACCCTGCTAGAATTTGCTGCCCTGCCTTCACAAGCTCTGATATAAACGCAGGGAAGATAATTTTTCTAAAGAGGAATGAGATGTTTGATCCTTTCTGTGCAAACCTCGGCAACTGAGCTTCTTGACACTGGCGAGATAAATTTCCAACCATATAGCACAGATATGAGAAAGTGGTACCATAGGAAGATTTGGTGATGATAGTTGATGTGATCCCTGAAGATAACACAAGCATCAAAAGCTCATGGTCTCTGCCAATTGTGTCTGAGATGCCTCCTTTCAGTTTGTCCTCAACTTCATCCAAGCACTGTGACCATAATGCTTCGTAAGGCAATAACAGCACCATCTTTAAAGCCACAAAACAATCTATTCCGAGTAGAATCTCGCACAAGCTCCTGGCATCGTCTTCATCAAGCAATAATCCATTAGATTTTGATAAGGACTGGTCAATCAGAGTTAGCAGATCACTTAGCCGGGACAGCGTTATAAGTTTCTTGAAAGCCTCCATCCAACAGGCATGTAAAGGGTGAATAGAGGAGTTCTTTTTAATTTCCTTCTCAAGAGGTTCTACTTCCTGAAAGCTTTCCCATCCCTCATCCCAATTATCATTGCTCCAGTCATTTCCTGCATCAGAGGCTTCTGCAGAGGCTTCCTCATCTTTACCAATGATGAAAAGCCCCTCCCACTCCCCCATAATGGAAAGTAAGGCATCAATATGGGAATCTGTAGTAGCAGCTCCACACAACTTTAAGAAGCAAGAAACTGTAGTCTCCACATTCATGATATCATCAGGGATAATTTCTATGCTAGGAGAGATGGTTGCTGCAAGCTGAGATGATTTGAGGGCAACCAAAGTACTTGTAAACCTGCTAGAACTATCCTTGTGATCAGGAAACCCCAGATTAGCAGTGATCTCACTATTTTTAAATGTATATTGCAACTCATCCCACCCTTCCCACGGTAGAACATTAGATTGTATCTCAGGAGAGAAACCCTTGATGTTTTGGCCCGTGATGAATTGCATAAGCTCTAGAGCATAAACACGAACAGAACTTGGCAGCTGCAGATTATCAGAAAACTTGGCCATCCTTTCCCAAACCGCACACCTGGTCCTCTTCAAGTCCTCCAAATTAGCTTCTAGTTTACTCAGAGAAGATAATAGATGAAACAAATTCTGATGTTCATGGGATTCATTGACCAAATCTTGTAAGATGGGTTCCAAAATATTTAAATACAGACGGGGAAGATCGTGACACTCGGTGTCACTGGCTACTGCTGAACCACTTGGCAGCAGTGATATGAATACAGAAAACACTTCTGCAATGGCTCCAAATCCACAGCCAGAGAAAACCATGGCTTTGCAGAAAATTAAAATATCAACATCAAAGTCACCAATTAAACCATATTTTACATAGCTGATAATGGTGACCCAACCCTGACTCGGTGATACAATGTCCTCCATCACCAACCTCATAAAAACCCTTAGACAACTCAATATGCATTCTGGATTGAAGATGAGATTTCCTCCAAGACTCTCATGGGATACAATATCCTTCATTCCATCGGCCAATCTAATCCAAAAGTCCAAAAGGATGATGAGGCAGTTCTGCCATTCTGAGTTATCTGGCAGATTCCCATAAGAACCATAAATCGGGATTATTACTCGGAAGTACCATTTCATAATGTCCAAAGCATCAGAAGGAGCAAGGAGTTTGATATACGTTCTGCAGAAAGCATAGCTCTGCTCAAGTTGACTTACAAAGCCCTGAACGTTTTCAGGGCTTTTACTTTTAGAATCAGCTGTAGCTCTAGTCTCCAAAGCTGTCAACAAACTCAATACATGATGTTTGTAGACATCCTGCCACGATATGAGACCCTCAGGCACTGGATCAGTGTAGATACTGGCAAGGGTCTCCACCATTTTTACCAGAGCTTCCAAGCTACTTTCATCAATGTGTGTGTAAACTTCAGTGCTGAAGCACTCCAAGTTCAAACCACCTAATCCAGCAATATTTTTAAAGTTCAAGTTCTTAATAAATGAAACTCTTCTGCATTCTTGCTCAATAAGCTTGTAGAAATGAGCAAGCCCAGGCATTTTTGTTTGGTCTGCTTGTATCATTGACAATGAATCTTTGGTTTCTTCCAGCTGCAAGTAGCAGTCAGAGAGCAGGCTGTACACATAAGCAAGCCTCAACTTGTTACACCCATCAATTGCAGGGTACACAATCAAGGAAATAGTTTTGATAGTTTCTACAGCATGATCAATTATTTCTCCCTTGAATGCTGCAATTTCAGCCATAATATCATCATTTGTCCAAACCTCAGAAACAAGGAGAGAACTTAGGCACCGCAGTAGCACCTGCAAGGAAAAAGAGGCAGACATTAGATTCTACTAGGTCCAGTGGGCATGCATTTGTCTTCTATGTTACTGCTTTTAAGAGATACACACATCCACATACCTCAGTCCGACTCAAACCATAGGTATCAGCTATTTTCAATACATCACTTAAAATGCTCTTCTTCACTAACTTTACTGATTCAATTAGGGAGACAATGACACCCTCAATGTATTTGATGTCCCCAGACAAAAAGCGTTCAGTTTCAACCCCAGGAATTATTTTCTCTAGTGCTCTAGAATGGTCTGCTACACGCTTTTCTTCTTCTAATTTCAGTTTCCATTCTCTCCAAAATGTGGACTGTACTTTATCAATCTTTTCTATTTCATCTGAATGTAAGAAAATAAAACAAGAACAAGGGAATAGCATATCATTACACAGAAAAGAAGTTGAACCCTAAAAAAATGAAAGAAAAGAGAAAACATTTTCTGCAGTTCTTTTTATATTAAAGGACATTATAAAGTAGAACAGCATTATATGCGGTTTAGGAGTCAAACAATCAAGTTTGCCAATACCAGAACTAGGTGGCGTGTGCTTTTCTTTAAATTTCCTCAGTAGCAGCTCCCTCCTCTTTGCAGGCCCCTCACACTCAAGCCCAGAGTTGTGTAATAAACTATACATCATTCCCACGTTCATGATGCTACAAGTTTCTTGGTAATCCTCCCTTGTTCTCAACTTCTCTTCTATAACTTCAACCCCAGTAAATGCATCCACAAGATTCAAGAGAAAAGAGCATCCCACTATGTCTTCCTCTTCAGTAGCAGGAGTTTCAATAATTGATTTTGCCAGAGAGGCAATCAGATCATCTCTAGGGGCAAAACCATTCCTCGCCAACCAGGACAGAATAGTCACCACAGCCTGTGTTCTTATACTAACGTACTGCTTTCCAGGAATTAAGCCAGGAATGAATTTCTTACCATGTTCTGCTTTCCTACTCAATTCAAGCAACCATGGAAGTTGTAAAGCAGCGAAAGACAAAAATTTTCCATTTTCTCTCAGACCAGATTCCCAATTGTTCCCATTCTCAATGGGCAGGCTTTTAGCAACAACAGATAGTACTTTTTTTATGCTATCAAATTGAACTTCTCGACCATCACCACCAACCCCTTGAACCAGTTCAAAGCAATCTTTCAAGTGAATAATATCTTGAATTGAGGAACCTTGAACTGCAAAATTGGGAGAATTTGTTCCTGTCAACATCATTAACGTCTCACATTGGCCTTGCATATCTAGATCTTTCCATGCATGGAGCAATTCACCTATGGAGTCCTCATCACAATGGCTCAAAGCAAAACCTAGCAGCTGTTTTCGAGAACTTATATCCATGTTTTCAAGGGCAGGACCCCTCGCTATTGCAGCACATAAGTCCCAAATGAGACCATGTCCTTTTTTAGCCAAAACAAGGCAGAGATCAAATGCTAATTGAAGATCACCTGCAACTGCAGCTTCTCTAGCAATAGCTTCCTCAACGGCTGATATGTCTTCTGGAGAGCTTAACCGAAGAAGTTTGGCAACCTCAATGAGTTCATCAACATGTAAATAAGCACCAGTTTGACTCGTGATTGCCATTTTAATCATCTCCATGGGGTCTTTTATTTGCCTGAATTGCATGGGTAGAAGAGAAACTCCAAGGTTTGGAAGTTTAACTGTAAGTGCATCAATAATATCAGCCTCTGCTTTAACATTTCCACTACTTGGATATAAATTCAGGCATTCCTGAGCCTTCCAGATCTGAAACAAGTTTCGACAATGCAATCAATGGATTTAAATACAAATACTACAGAATCTGTTTTCCACAATGAACTTGGACATCATCAAGCATTATATGTAAATTAACATTAATGGAAAACTCTTAGATAGGCAGCCAACCCATTCTAGGCATCAAGGCCTTATTCGTTCTGGTTGAACAGCTACTATAAGTTCTCAAGTTTGGCTTTGAGTGTGTGTTAATAAAAAGCAAAAAGCGTTACATAGTCGCCTTATGGTCTACATATCTCACATTAAAAATGAGAAATATACTCAAACAACAACATTTATGACTAAAAATCAAGAGATTATAAACATTGTTGGTTAGAATCTGTTAACACTGCCAAACAACCTGGACCAGAGTAGTTGATGGCAACATTTGGCAAGGAGACCACCCGCCCTTGCCTTGGGTGGAAATAGTAACAAAAAAAAAAAAGATAAGCTATTTCATAACACTAGCTTGAGTTATTAATTCTTGATCCCCCACCTAATATGCAGCAAGTTCTCATGCCTATGTTAATGCCGCTTGTGTTAGACATCTACCAATAAAAGTTTTTGAATGGGTAGGTTACGATAAAATCAACATTGTGCCTCACTGTTGACATTATGTCAAATAATAGTTCACATCATGTTTGATGTCACCTGATCAATGCATTCTGTAACATACAAGGGCCATAAGGAGGGATTAATATCAAGTAGCTAGCAATTAATAGGTTATAGTCTTGAATGAATTAATCCACTCCTAGATATCTTAATTGATCAGAGAACATAACCTTTCGACATACTTCACTCTTAACTGATCAAAGAACATAAGCTTTCCATATACTTACTTCAGGACAAGCAAGACTTGAAGCTGAGAAAAAATATTCCCTTGCAGCTTGAATGACAAGGTTTTCTGCCTTCTCTGATGACAAAGCAACTGAACTTGTACCTTTTAAATAATTCCTTGCAAGGGAAAATTTCCCAGCTTTCAGCAGCCCTCTGCAGAATTCCATCAACATATACTCCAGGTCCAGAAAAGGAAATGCCTTTTCTCTCAAACACTGCATATCACGCCACATATTTGCCCAATCATTATCAGAACGACCAGGCTGTCGACGAACAAATTTCGAAAGTATCAGGCGAAGAATCTGTTTTACACCTTTTCCATCTGAATGAACCTCCAGGAAAAAATTCATTGGCTTCGGGACCTGAGTACAAACATGTACCATTAATATCTAAGTTTACCTCTCACAATCAATTGAATGCAAAGAAAGTTAAGAAAAAAGAATGAAGCAATCCACTGTCAATATTGTCGGTTTAATATTCCTTTTGGAACAAAATCAAGAATTCCATATCCTAAGCTTATGCTCATTAAGGCCAAACATTTCATAATCCATAGTGCTTCCACATATTTCCGACTAGTAGACAAAATAGCAAGTTGCCAACCTTGGTCACCAAAAAGAAAGGGGTGGGGCCTCCAGAAACTTAATTTCTTTCTTTCATTTTTCTTCCATTATTTTTGTTCCTAGAAGAAGCTTAAACTGTTTAATGCCCATGATAGGTCATCAAAGCACAAAAGAATTCTCTGCGCAATAAAGAATACAAACCTGGTAAAATGCCAAAAGCCTCCCTGCTTCAACATGGCCTTCTGCCAGTTTGAGTCTTCTCTTAAGGCCCTCAACATGTGTTCTGGTATCTGCACAGGCAAAATATTTCAATTATTCTCAAGAAAAAAAATTCCAGTAGATGACCATAACAATCTCATCAACAAAAATGCATAGAGCGAAAAACACAAGCACAGGAAAGTATATTTTAGTCTGCAATTACAGCTATCTATTCCATTAAGTAAGCCAAGATTCCCATTTGGTGTCTACCACAAAATTTTAATTACCTCTCAACTATTTCAATTTAATATGGCAATGAAAGGAAAGAATATTAAAAGTTAGAGCTTTGCTAATTATTTATCTAGCTTTTCAAACAAATTTCAATATACATCTAAAAAATTATAGATAAGACCTATGGCAGGGGACAAGATGTGATAAGAAACGCATATCTTGCATGCCATGCTTTACAAAATTGAGCACATACTGCATCACAATTATGGACTACTGGACTCCTACAAAATGGCTCATTCCAACTTAACAACACACATGTGAGCAGACACTCAAACAAAGAACAAAAAGATGACATGCTCATTCAAACATTGAAGCATCACACATAATTCAATCTGCCAGTGCATTACAATACTATCATGAGTTTTAGAGTTTCTATTGAAATGCTCACCGTGAATAAACTCAATTGTAAAGTCAATTTCAGAGAGAGAAGTGAAAATAGAGTTACCCAAAAATGATATGATTATAAGCATCTGCATAATCAAAATAGCTTTAAGTGCACCTGTTTGAGTGAAATTTAAAGTTAATTACTCTATAGGAAAAAAAAAATCATACTGCCAAAAGATATGGACTAAGTCAAAGTGATTATGCTTGGTTTTTAAGGATGCAGCCTTGGAACAATGGTCAAATTGCTGTCCTTGGAATAATTTTCAATTCTGGAAACTTATAGCTTTCATGTGTAGGGATCAAGTGCAACATCAGATTGAGATGAGTCTTATATTGTTCTTGAAGGCCAAGTGATTAAGATTCTAAGGTTAATATAGTTTTTAATTGGGTAATTACTTTAAGAGTTGAAGATGTTTCTTCGCAAAGACTAAGATCATGAACTTCATAATTGCGTTTTGTTTGGAAGTATGCTTTTTAATAAGTAATAATTTATTAAAAACTGTAAGTACACAAGCAATACATACAAGAGGTTCCAAACAGCAGAAAACATAAACCCTCAAACCCAAAACCCGACAAACCCTCAAGCCCAAAACCCCCCGAGACACACAACGCTAGAAAACGAGAGACTTGCCTTTCCCCTGCCTAGTGAATGCACCCTTAGCATCGCAGATGATGAAGCATTCTAAATTTAGAAACTCCCTTCTACCCTTTACATTCCGGGGGGTAGCCTCTAAGGTGACATCCAACCCCTCAATAGGCTCCCCCATCGAATCCCAGTCCAAATGGGTGGTAGGGGGGAAATCGCCCAAAGGGTAAGGAAAATCTTTGTCTTCCCCATCCCCACCCCAGCGTACTCCGTCTTCCACACCTCAAAAATCTTCATCCTCCTCTTCACCATCCACCAACTTTGAAGATGGACCGACCAAATTTGACACCGCACTAGAAGAGACAAGTGGGGCACTGAACGACGACATTTACCTCGGCCATCAAGCTATCGTCCATTTTCAAAAACCAGCTATCCCTCAACTTACGGCTATAACGCTGCATGGGTTTAGAGGACATCACAGATAAGGGCCTCAAATCAGAAGCTTGAAGCCCTTCATTCATGTTACCCAGCGAAACTTCCAGCCTAGGAAGCCCACCCGAATCCAACCCAATATTCAAGACTACACCAGGGACCCTAACCGTAGGAACAGATGGAGGAGGGGTCATATCTGAAGCTTCCTTGCTCGAACCCATAGCAACCGGAGGCAGAGGCTTAAGAAAGCCACGCCAAAAAAGACTCTTTGTCGGTTTAGGGATCCCTCCATCATTGTGCCGAGAAAACACAATAGAAGAAGTCAGTTTAGGACTCCTTTTATCACCGGGCCAATCCATCACAAAATAAGCCGAATTTGAGCTTCCGACACTATCTCGACAAACGCCAATGGCAAGCTTGCACCATCAACGCAACCAGAACACACCGAACCAAACCCAATAGAGACTCTCACCGAAATCCCCGAGACCAGACCAACTGTCGGAGGAACCTCTGGCATAACCTTCGTCAAAGTCACCGGCGACTCTAAAGCTAGGGCAGACCTACACTCGATAATGGGACTGGGCTTACAAGGCCCTTTGGAAAAAAAAAAATAAAACCTTGGCCTTAGCCTTACAAAAGGACTATGCTCGCTGTAAGTATTCTAAATTCAAATAGTATTAAAACTCTTTTATAGGGTTTTATTAGGTCTATGGTTTACCAGTCCAATAAAGAGACCTAATCCTAATAGGTTAAGAAGGTCAAAAGGTCTTATAAATATGCTTCAATGGACTAGAGACATTTGACTTTGATTATAGTAACATCGGGTGTTTTGAGTACTGAGACATGTTTGTCTACTGCTCGCTGTTACTGTTCAGTCTTCGAACAACCACTTTTCTTCCGTTTTTACAATCCCAATTCAGATCCCTCCTATGCATTTTGAAACTCTGAAACCCCAAAATTACCAGTAACTTTCAGCCATCAGCCTCAAAAAAAACCATCTTGATTGTTGTCAAGTCCAGCAAGCAGAATTCACAGTTTTCAGCTTCTATAGCCATCAAGATTCAATCGTAGGTATCTATTTTAGAAGACAGCAACAACTCTCTCTCTCTCTCTCTCTCTCTCTCTCTCTCTCACTCACAGACCTGCTCCATCAAATGGTTTAGTCACCCTTAACCAAACTACGTTGAATTGCTCCAAACCTATTCAACATGGAGGAGATTCAATCCATCAAGATTCAATCATAGGTATCTATTTTAGAAGACAGCAACTCTCTCTCTCTCTCTCTCTCTCTCTCTCTCTCTCTCTCACAGACCTGCTCCATCAAATGTTTAAGTCACCCTTAACCAAACTATGTTGAATTGCTCCAAAGCTATTCAACATGGAGGAGATTCCATTATTTCCGTCAAAGGGTTCACAAGTAAAGTGGGTACAACAACCAATTAAAAAAAAAAGGTAGAATCGTTAAATATATCATATAAATGGTGTTACAGTGTAAAGTCATAGTTAGATATCAAATAGAGATAACCAAAAAGATATCCATAACCCAATTCCAAGTCATATGAGCTTAGGCCTCTGTGGAACATGATGATTAACCATGCCCATCAAAACATATTTCTTTTTGATAAGTAATTCAATATCATTAAATCTGACAGATATTAAGATCACATTTACCATGATGAGAATTTTAAAGCTTATAAAGCATAAATCACCTTGTATTTGTGGAAGCTTTGAAAATATGGCAGCCATGGTACTCCACTTATCTGTTTCTGTGCACATATATATGCACTGAAGGGCACAACCCACAGCTTCAACCTCATCCCTGAAAAAACCTTTACTCTGGAACTCTCCCCACCCTTCCTCAACTACCATGTCTCTGCAACCCTCCTCAATTACAATCAAGCATATGTCCAATTTATTCTCCAAAGCAATTTCCTTCATCCATCTAACCAGAAATGACTCATTGTTATTCTCATCTGCAGAAAGATGGTTATCTGGAACCTGACCTAGAGAAATTGAGGCCGCATTCTTAAGCCTATTCTGCATGAATGGAATTGCTTTATCACGTAATCGTTTAACCACATTTTCCTCTTTAACTCCTTTAAGCATCATTCTGAATTTATCATAGTCAGATAATTGTTCCCATTGAACAAGACTCATACTGATATTCAATTCGCCATCAATGCCATCCGAATATATAAGTTGGTGCAAGTACGAGACATCATCAAGGAATTGCTGCAACTCACAAATACCTTTGTTATAAGCAAGGTCAAGCAAGCAGAGGCAATTATCTAGTTGCCCAGTAAAACTATCAATATCTCTAGCTCTATTCTTATACCATCTCGACAGTTCAATAGTTGATGGCCAAATAGATCCTAGGCATCGCTTGACCATGGGTTCTGTTCTGAGCTGGATACCAATCTCATGATTTTTTGACAATTTGTTTATAAAGCTCACCATCTTCTCACATTCAACCCAATCTTCCTCCCTCACAGCAAAACTAGTGGGAGGCGACCTCCCAGGAAGAAGCTGCCCATATGTTTGTACAGGAACTGTTTCCGGAATAGCAGCTAAAATCTCCAACATGAAGGGAGTCAGCGAATAAGGATGACGCTTGAATAGGAGGTTTAAGGCCCCAATTTTGCCACTTTCAGCAAGTCTAACAGCAGCTTCATTAATAGGCATAACACGAAATTCTCTGTACTCCTGCACAGAAAACCTGCACAACACTATGTCATTAAACTGTGAGCCAGTAGAAACAATCAGAAGAAATAAATAAAAATCGAAGCATAAAACAATTTATCAGTGATAATCCTAAATATTATTGCAAAAATTATCTACATTTTTTTTTCTCTATGCAGCATAAAAAAAGTTTTCCAGGGATATTAAAGAATATAAAATTAATGAAATTCTTCAAAATAGTCATATAAAACAAATCCAATCAATTTTGGCAAGTGCCTTTTGAATTCTTGCCTCTAGGAGCCCGATATCATGTCTAATCAATATTTTCATTTTTTTAAATGAGCTCACATCCTGCTGTACTGCTCTAGATTAAGATGTTGCAAAAGGTTCAAAAGGAATTAAATCCTCAGGGTAAAGAACTTGCGAATTGATGAGAATGTTGAATGAGTAACACAAAAAAGGATAGCTCATGAAAATAGTGTAGGAATACTATATGAAGAAATTTTCCTAATAAATATATCCATGTCTTCCGTATCTGTAGGCAACCTTTCTGTACACGTGCATGCATACACACAAATTATGGATACATCTTGCTCAGAAATAGATCCCAAAACATATCACAACAACTATTTTGTATAACACTGCACTGCAATTATATTGTGTTAAATATGCTATAAACCAAAACAAAAAACATTTATGACAGACTATATTTGGTTAAAAAATTGTTCTCTCTTTTTTTCTTTTTTCTTTTTCCTAAGAGTATATGGTTTTAGTACTTCAAAATTATGTTATTTCTGCAAGCGAAAATAACTATAGATTCTGCAGAGCATAATACCTGCCCATGTTTATCCCAAGATATGTTTCCAGCCTCTCATTGAATTTCAGTAACTGAAGTCTAGCTGTGCGGTAATCCCAAATTTGGCTACATTCATGATCTTCTGCTTCTGAAAACCTATATTGGTTAGTTAGGCGCAACCCATATGCAAGCAAAGCCCTCACAGCATCTTCTGTTGGCCCAACTTTATCTAAACATTCAGAAACTATGAAAACTTGATCCTTAATTTTAGACAAAAACGTATTTATTTCATATATGCCTTGGCCAGAATGCAACCACTGTGACTTTACAACTTCATCTTTATCCAGCCCATGAAAACCGGCAAAGTCCAAGGCAGCCTGATACTTTTGCTTGCTAATTAAAATATTGTACATTTCAGGGATAGATCTCTCAGAAAATGATATCAAACTCCATTGCAATCTAGAAATATCAAATTGATTAAATCCATCTTCTGTAATCAGCTCCACACGATGCAAGTCATTTGTTTTCTCAGAATTTGATACATTGTATCTCTCTTCAGATAATGTACTCTCCAAAAGAAAAATGTGTCCTGAAAACTTCTGTACTCTTTCTAACATGGGCATGGAATATACAGTGTCATCCTGCTGAAAGTTTGAACCACTTAGGATATCAAGCATGGTGACAATGCCACTCCTTTTTACAAAAGCAATGATATGGTCAGACCACCAAGTAAAGTCCACAACATCGCTTACAAAATTTCCACCTCCATTTGACAAACTATCAGTCACTTTTGAGTCATATATCCCTCTGCAAGCAAAACTTGAAAGTGAAAAGCATTCTTTATCCACCTTGAAAATGTGCAAGCGTCCTCTAACATCTAGTGTAGCAACAAAATTGACTTGCAGTGAGATTACCACCTTTGGAGATGCTAGTTGACCCACATAACCTTTTGGTTTAGAATATAAGCCATCAAACTGAGTAGAGAACAATTGCTCTATATCCAGGATTTTACTTCTACGCCAAAGAGAAATATTACAGGACCCTGGAAAACATATTACAAAAACAATGATTAAATACTTAATGAATGAACTGTCTGTAATATAGTTTTCCATGTTTCTAGAAAGTGATAAAAGCTCATAATAGAATCTAAAAAAACTTTTACTGGACACAGAATGAGACTCAGACATACACGGTGGCCCCCAAACCAAGAACATGGATCTTTAGATTTTTTCATATGACTGACATACACATTGGTTGGGACATGTTGAAGAATGGAATATCAAAGCCAGCACAATCTGATGCACCTCAATGGATGAAAGGATTTAGGGTACGTTTAGTACATGAAATGACTATTCCATTAATAAAAATGAATAACCTTTATTAAAAATGAAAGATGTGGAATTAAATAGCCTTGGTGTTAAAGTATACATATACTTTAATACTTGAAATAGACATTCCCATAACCATGAGGGAATAACTATTCCTTGAATTTGGAGAATATTTTGAGAGAAATAGCTATTCTTTCAATTCGAAGAATAACTATTCCCTTAATTCAAGGAATAATCATTCTTTCATGGCAATGAGAATAATTATTTCAAGGCTAATCCATTCCACCTTATTCCATCTCTAATAAAAGCTATTTTCTTTTTAAAAAAATAATCATTCCGCGTACTAAACATAACCTTAAGGTTTTTCCCACCATTTAGAGCAATGATCAGCTGTCATCTTATTATCTAGATATTTTACCATGCAGAACTAGTAGGTGGCATTGTTTTTCCCCACACTTTTTCTTCTTTTTGTGCATGTGTGAAGGTTCCAATCTAATACTTGCATGTCAAATATACAAGAAACAGTATGAGTTAGATGATGACCCATAATACACAAAATCTTCACTCTAGGAAAATTGAATGGAAAAATAGTACATAAACACATACCAGAGTTCCCACCAGAGGCTAGTGAGATACTGTCAGAACCACCAACAACAACTAGCAAAGAAAGTTCTGGATGGTAATCAAAGCAGAAGACATTGTTATTAACCTGCCTCTTCAGGGTAAAGCCATTATCTGAGGTGAGTGCAGAGGAGATAGAGACACTTGGTTCCTGACTAATCTCAATATGCTGCAAGGAACCATCTGATGTAACAATAGTGAAGCTGCACCTGGAAACATTGCCATTAACTTAAACAGATGTCAAGTTGCATGAACTTTAGGACTGGTCAAACAACAAAACCAGAACCTCCAACCTAAACTTAATGTTGACAGGAAACTGCTTTTTTGTAAAATTCTAAAATCAAATTTCAAACAGAGGCTGCGGACAGAAAATAACACTTACAAGCAAGATCTCTGTTCATCAGAATCATTCTGTGCAATCAGGCCCACTATTGGCATAAAGATTTTCAACTGTCTCCTTGTAAATCTTGTTATCTCTTCCCCATTTAATTTGATAAAATATAGCGTACCAGTATCATCAGCAACTCCAAGAACATCATGACACTCGGACCAAGTTCCCGTAGTAAATGTAGCATGGCTTCCAGCTGATACATGGAACAAAATTAGAAACAATGCAGTGACGTACAAACCTGAGAAAGATTAAGTGTATAGTTCATATAGCTTATGCATTTCATAGTACTAACACTGAACCATCAAGATCAATCAATTCCCCCACTCCCCCACCCCCACCCCTTTTACGCGTAGAGGGTTTTCTTTTCTTTTTTTCTTATTCTATTATTTGGTTATTCCCATTTTCCAATTGTGGAAAGATTTCTAGAATCAAATGACAAAATGTAAACAGTAGGCTTCAATAGGAACATTAGGTGGCTGACATGGCTAACTCCATTAAACTAGGATATTTACAGAAGATTATATATCGTCATGCAGCGTGTAAGGTGTCTATGTTTTCATTGTATTTGTAAAAGAACCATTATGCCTCAATAGCCAAGATAAAAAAAGTTACAGCGCTATACAGCAAAGTATAAACATTGTATTTCACGTTATTACGCATTACTTTACATTTTTCATATACTCCTACCTGCTGACATCAATAGGAATTAAGCCTTCAAAATCTCTTAGTCAAGTTAAATCCACATAGGCACCCTTAAACATATAAATAAACATGTATTTATATAGTACTTCTACTTATATTACACTGATACTGTCATTTTCAAGGCTAGCTACTGTAGTGAATTTGAAAAGTTGTTGATCTAACCAGTAAATCGAAACAAATTTCCCAGTTTAAAGCGTTTAGAATATGATGCAATGCGATAGTTGACACCAAGATATCACTAACATAACTAAATGAATCAAATGGATCTTACCGGTAAAAGTTCCACAGGGCTCCATGTAGTCATCATCCTTCTGCAAAATTGTTATCTGATTTCCAGCAGCGACAGCCACACGTTCGCCTCTTAGGGAGATAAACAAGGATATCAATCTTTTCAATTTTTTCGGTTCCTTGTAATCACTCCATTTCTCTTTGAGTTGACTTACACCTTCAAGGTATTAAGGGAAGAATCATAAATTTGATGATCTGCTAGACTTGACCAATTTCATAGTGAAATTTGAAAAATCATGAAAAAGAAAAACCATCGTTGCTTTATATAGTAATTATGATTCTTTAACAAGGCACATGCTTCTTCTTGTAAGACACAACCTGTACAATCAACTTCACTTTACGAATATTACCTCCAATAAACTAGGATAAATCACAACATCAAAATCATGAATGGAACACTTCTCTTAGAAAATATTAGCAAATCCATAATTGTACCACCTTGACATTTACTCTAATATGGAAGGTATAAACCAAACTTGCAAATGATGGCAGATACCCATCCGCATTGAACTGTTAGAAAATAACTAAAATGCTTGTATCACTAACATCCCATTACTTTGAAACCATACGTTTTGGCTATATAACCATTCAAGACAACCTTTTAAAAATCTTTTTTTGGATAAATAAGTCATTCCATTAAGCAATGAAGTTCAGTACAAGCAAACAGCTTCACACTCTTAGCACTTCTAACTCACTCCTAACCGCTCATTCAACACCTTTAATAGTTTACAACTCAAAAAAAAAAAAAAAAATTAACAATCTTATAAGTACCTAAAAGAGTCTTGCAAATATTCCCAACGATCAAAATAACATATTATTGCTCAGAGCCTATTTCTCATGTTAATTAATAAGCTACCCAGAAAAAAAAAATCATAATCAACTATAAAACCCTAAAAGCCAATGCCATCAATCAATTAAGCACGTAAACAATGTGCATTACATACAGAAAAAAATTACTAAATGAATAATTAGTAAAACATTCTCTACAGAGTATTTTCACTCTACGATTAACCAGTAAAACAATTCAACCAAAATTAACTACCAGAAAACTTAACCAAAAAAAAAATCGACGTACCTCGTACCGAAAACAACGATAGGAAGCTCCCTCTCTCACCATCATTTGCCTGAATTCAGTGTAATTTTTTTTAAAAAAAAAAAATCAAACAATTTAAATAAAATATAAGATATAAATTAGATTCAAATACGAAGACAAAGAAAAAAAAACGGAAAAATGAATAACAAAACCTGTCGAGGAGGGTAATTGGGAGCGTACGGCCTCGAAGCGTGATTGCGCGTCTCGTAAAGCACTTTCCGTACGCTTCGATCTTCCATGGTCCCAAAAGAAACCGTTTCTGCGTCTGCCTCCGTGCTCTGTCTTCCCGCGCACGGATCTCGAACCCTAGACCTCAAAATACCCAACGCATCCACATTGAGAGAGAGAGAGAGAGAGAGAGAGAGAAACACAGAGAGAGAGAGAGAGAGGAAGAGCTGGTTCAGGCAGACAACCAAACCGACGCTTTCTCAATTTTGGGTTGGGTTGGAAGTTGGAACCCGTAGCCCGCGGCAAATTCAGCTAGGCCTGAACCCAACATTTGAAGCACATGTAAAGCAATGATAAGGCCCATAATGATCCCTACTTTGTTTTGATGTTTTTTTAAGCGTTTATTACGATGCGTCCGTTAATTCAGTTGCCAAAGTCTGCATAAAGTTTTTTGCACCATAATTCTCTGTAATTTTTTAGGGCGTTTAAAATTGCGGTAGGGCATTTAAAATCATATAGGCCTGTTTGGTAAATGACTCCGATTCTATTGTTGAATAATTTTACTGTAATTGAAGTGATTGTTGAGAGAGAATGTTGTATATTTTTTATATGGAAAAGTGAATTTTATTTTTTATTTTTTAGTGAATATTTTATTTGAATGGTAATAAAAAAATGTTTGATGTTATATAAAAAGTAAAAAAAGTTGTTAAAAAATAGTTGATGTGATATAAAAAATGAAAATATTTTTTTTTAGAATTGGAGTAGAATTGGAGTTGGAATTGGAGTAGAATTGGAGTGGGAATGTTTTTCTACGGTTTTAATCCTTCGTTATTTAAAAACGCACTCTTAAACGGATCACTTTAAATAAAGCTCAAAATGAATATTAGTTTTAGGGCATATTTGGAATTGCGTTGGGAAATAGAGCTTTTAAAATCAAACAGAGCTTTTTGGCAAAAGCTTCATTTTTCTAAAAGTGCGTTTAGACCATTTTTAGAGTAAAAAGTCAAAGAAATATTTTTGGAATTGTTTACCAAACAGGCCATCTTTTTATTTGGCACAGCTTTTTAGGTATTAAAAATACTTTTTAAGCTCTTTAACGTAATCTCAAACAAACCCTTAAAACGTTTTCTACAAATGGACTTTGAAGTTGAATTCTATTTTAGCTGTAAGAGGGACCTTTGTTATGGACCATGGTTGCATTGTTGCTTAATACGCCACAAAAGGAGATTTAAAAAAAACACACACACAAACAGGAGGGAAGAAAAAATTCATTTCTTTCTTTCTTTTTTGCCTAATATGAAAGTTCTATTTTTTGGGTAAATAGTAAGTATGGGGGATTATAGTGCAAATTTTGCATTAGCCCAGACAAATGCTAATGAATACACCTAGCAAAGAGTTGAATTCAAACCCAGATGGTGCATTGGTAACTCGAAGCAGCCCCTCGGGGTGTGGATGGCTGACCAAGGGTACTACCCTCTAATTAGGACAATTAGGAGGCCTGGTTCGATTTTCCACCCAAAAAAAAAAAAACACTAGTTACTTGCATGGTGTTTGAGGATAAGGGGTCATTTCAAGTGTTTACGGTGTATTTAGGTTGTCAATTTGTATTCTTGTATCTGGTTTAAATCAAATTGAAATATGAGTATAAATTTATATAAATCAACTTTAATTTAACATTTTTAATTAAATGGGTTAGACTATTCAACTATAATTTTTTAATTTTACATTGGGTTCATACGGGTTGACAGATTGTGTCAAAAATTGTCAACCATAAATGTCATATGTCGGATTTAGGTCGTGATTAATGGATATAATATTATATATATATGTTAATTTTAATATAATTCATTTAATTAAACAGGTTAAATCCTTTAATCTTAATGTATTAATTTCGTATTAAATTTATGAATCATGTCAAAAATTGACGATCTTAAATTTACCTTTGCATTAATACGTACCATATCTAATTGATAGGCCATGTGTACAAGGTTCTCCTCTTATAATTATTAAAAAAGAACAAAAACATCCTATCTATGAACCATGGCTTTTTGGGAGTCGATATAAATCCCCGTATTTTGGAAGAAACTACTGCCAATGGGCCAAGTTCCAACAAGCATTGCAAGTTGCATCTAGGGAAGGCTTGAAGCCTTGAACACCAAAAGTTTATAAAGGTATAAAGGTGTGGTACTTCTTAACTATATATATATATATATATATATGTAATGAAACATACAAAAATCTTATTTTATTGAAAAAAATTAAAATATTAAAAATATAACTAACAAAATAAAAAAACAATTCAATCTTTTCATATTTTATAATTTATAAATATCTCTTCTTTATAATTTTTCTTACTATATTATCATATTTTATGTTCTTTATCATTTATGTTCTACACACTGAACAATGTATGACCAATTTAATCTGTTTGCATATTTAAAATACAATTTCATTCATTTTACAAAATTCATGAGTTATAATATGAGAATTCTCTTATATAATTTTCGTATTATCGAAAGAAATTTGAAAAGTAATATACAAAAAAGAAAATTATACATTTATTTTATTTTATTATTTTATTATTTTGGTAAGGAGGGATCAGTTGAGAAAAATTAAGCAAGATTTTTTTCTTTTATTGTTTTCATCTTTCGTGTTATTGGAAATGGAACCAAACATAACCATAATCACAGAGAAATTAAAATTTTCATTGTTGAAATTCTTAAAGGGAGAGCATTTTCCGAAGAAAGGAAAGGTTTATATTTTAAAATATCAAAAGATAGAAATAGAAGGACTATTTTTCTTTGCTTTACCTAGGATTTAGGGATTTTTTTTTTTTGAAATGGAATTATATTATATTAGCAATGAGCCTTATGGATTTCCTTGCTCAGCAAAAATAAGAGAATGAATTACAAACGGACTCGTACCCTGCCAAACTCTATTTAAGTTTTCCTTGATTGCTAACTTGGCCAACCGATGAGCAGCGGCGTTACCAGCACGACGAACATGGGTCACTCTCCATGACTCAAAGCTATCAAGACATGTACATAAATCTACTGGGAGTTGCCCATAACAACACCATGAAGGGCCATCCTGATTAAGCCCCTTAACAATCTCGAGTGTTAACTTTGCAATCAGGATTTAGGGATTAAATAGAATTATCTTTGCAAAACATTTTTATAACAGACATTTACTAAACGATGCAATCAATAGAAAAATGAATATAACATGTGATCTTTTTCGAATGGACCATTTAGGACCAAACCTTTCAACTTATTTATTGTCCTTTTGCATTAATTATGTATAGAATCTGAGTTTCTAAAAGTCTCGATTTCTTGTATCATTTAAAAAATAAATAATTGTTTTTTTCTTTTTGATATGTCCACACAAGAGGATAAGGATTCGAATTAATGACCTATACTTTGAGATGTGGTCCCAAATGATAATTAGAAAATCCACCTCATTTTTTGAATGACAGAAGAGAGCTCCTAGAATTACAAATAAAATCCAAATCCTTCGAAAATTCTTAAAGGGGTCATTTATTTATAGAATTTCATTTATTTTTCCAATATTTTTAGGCAGGGAAGGGGGCTTTAGCCTCCTTTCGCTCATCCCTACTCCGCATATGCTTGCGAATAAATGCCGGACGATGAAATCACAAGTTATGACCCACGAGGTTTATTTTTAATTCCCTTTAAAGTACATGAATATTTGTACGTGTTTAATTATTTGAAAATAAAAAAGAGTTGAAATTAATTCATGTGTGCGAGGGAGGGTAAACGTGATGAAGTTTCATCAGCTAGCCTTCATGGTTCATAAATAAAGCCTTGTAGAAAAGTATTTCTATATATAAAAAATTTCAATTGATATATTATGTGTTAAAACAGACAGAATCTACAATATACAGTAGTAGCTAGTGTTAAAATTAAGTAGATTCTTCAGACAAAAAAATATTGCAGGCTATCTCTAGTCGGAGCTAGCATAGTAATAAAAAAACAACTGTGATTTTGGATTTTTATCGTTCTTCTACTTTTATATATATCGAAGACAACTTGAAGCGGACAACTTTTACAACAATTTTCACCTTCCCTTGGATGAAAAGCCCATGACTCTTCTAGCTTTGATGCGGTTAAACTAACTTTTGCTTGATCCTAAGAAATATTGTTAACAAAGCCAGTATCCCTCTAGGATGAGAATCTATCCTAGTCTTAATTTGGAATAAAACTCTACCATTAATGACAAAATAACTTCTACCTGGCCAGTAGCAAACACACTTATTGCTGCTAGCTCAACCTTCTTGATGATTTTTTTTCAAGATAAAGTTTTTTTCAAATTGAGTTGGAAGAAATTTTTCTTCTCAATCCATTAAAGACATCCTTAAAATAAATGTGATTCTTTTTTTTCTGATTTTTTTTTTTTAAGAACCATATCTGCCCTACACAAGGCCCGGAAATGGTTTTGGCCTATGCTATTACGGAGGAACTGCGCGCATATATGCCACTTTAATCTTTAATATGGTCAGGCTAGTGGCATGGAAGTTCTAATTCCAATTAATTCATTGGAATTAGAACTTCCATGCCACTAGCCTGACCATATTAATTCCAATTAATTAATTCTAATTTAATTAGTGGCATGGAAGTTAATGTGGACACGTGCACGAAGAAAAGTTTTTGATATCCTTAAGGAATCTAGTACCGTTAACAAATAATAAAAGTAAACAAAGACTAGGAACCTTTCAACACACGTACTGGATTTGTTTATTTGATTGAGTCAATTGTTTATTTCTGATGGGAAATGAATAAACAAACAGAGAGACCTTTGAATTTCCATGCTAGGTTGCTGAAGATTCTATTATCCTCGATCCATTTCTCCCCTCGATAGGTCCAGGGGATTAGGGATTAGATTTCCCTATATTTCTTATATCGAAGAAAATTACGCAAATCCCTTTCAGCCATAGCGGGAGAAAGAGAGCGAGGAAAGACATGAGAAACGTTCCATTTCATTAAAAAAATAAAATAAACTAAATTATACATGAGAAATGCGGCTCAGAGTGATAATTTGTATTCAAATGTAAGGTTTAGGCCGAATCGAGCATATAAATAAAATTATATAAGTCAATTTTAATTCAATATATTTAATTAAACGTGTCAAATCTTTTAATTCTAACTCTCTAATTTTATAGTAAATTCATATCAAATTCAGAAGAGTGTATATCCTTTTTCTTCCTAAGACAACATTAATATTGCTTGGGAGCCCTGCAGAGCGCATAAGACAACATTGTAAGTCCTAAAATCAATCCTATTGTTTATTCTACGTGCTTTCATGCTTTGTAGAGTTTAAACAAAATTAAAATATCTGCCAAGATAACCTTACTTGTAATTAGGACTAATAATTATGCAACAGCTGGTCAGTTACGAACTGCGCGCTGCAGCATTTTCATAAAAGTAACTAAACTATAGCTACTGGCTTATTTTAAAAAAAAAAAAAAAACTAATCCTAGCATACTGTGAACTTTTGAAATTGAATGAAGGCTAGAACTATTTCAAGGACATTTCTTTCGTCATTGTACACTGTAGACAATAATTTGTTCTACTTCTGACATTTTCTGTTTCTCTATAAAATATATTTTGATGTGTTTAGGAAGACGGGTTTAAAGCTCAGAAAACTTCCAGTGAACTTCCTTTTCATTTCAATTGCGTTTCGTAGAGCTCTGCAAGCAGTTTACCGTCGATGAATGCATACATTTTTTATAAATTTTTTTTTTCTCTCTCTCTCTCTCTCTTTATTCGTTTCTCTCCCCTTCTTTCTCTTTCTCCATTCATCAAGAGCAAGAATATGTTTAGAAATGAAATAAAAAAAAAGAATAAAGTAAGAATACTTTAATGATATAGAGAAAGAATATTAGATACTAAGATATATATAGAGTACATTTGAAAAATTATTAGCTAAAATAGAAAAAGAAAAAAAAAAAAGATTTTGGTGAGCTATTTTAGATATAAATGTAGTAGAGAATGCATTGTGAGTGCTTTTAGTATTAAAATTAGCCCAAAGTGTTGGGCTTAGATATGTAGATTGATCATTGATATTAGTTCTAATGAGCTTAGTAAAAGTTGGATCAAATTAAGCCCCTTAAAGGAGATCATAAGAGGTAATGAATCTCATAATTTAATAGTCTAATTTATGGCATAGTTTCATCCCTAATGATGAGTTAATTTAATGGTTTAATTCATGACACATGGCATATAGGACAATAAGATAAAAAATCTTATGATTTCAATTTAACATAACTTTTGATTAATTAAGTGATTACATATTCTTAACCCTATTAATTAAATCTTCCAACATATGGATCACAAATCATTCATGCAATACTCCACCTAGTGTTTTGAAAAGAAAAAAAAAAAATTACTTTTCAATGATAGAACCTAGGCAAAAGGAGGTGACCTTCCACTTTTGGGGGGACAAGTAAGCTTTTTGGAACTCAAACTCAACTTTGGTGGCTTGCACTCAACTACAATCCACCCCTAGTGTCACACGGGCATGCATGTTTTTCCCCATCTCCAGCAAAGCCTTTGTATGAGGTATAACTGTTAAATTTAATTAATTTTAGCATTTTTTAATAGTCAACAGACACTTCAAAATAGAAGTTTTATTAAAATTTATTACAGTAAACTTTCATATAAGTTTACTGTACTTTTTTTTTGTTCCTCCTCTCTCTTTTTCTCCCTCTCCCTCTTCACCCTTGAACGCACCAAGCCATGGGCATGGTGCCCATCCACCGCTGATGCACCCACCCACCACACCCACCGTCGCTGCAACATCACCTCCACCACCGAACCCACTTTGCCGCTAAACCTTCTCTATCTCCACCACGAAACCAAAATCACTATGGACATGGAAATTGAGCTCAAGAGAGATGAAGGCTTGGTTTTGTAGCCCATATCTCCAACCCATCACGCTAAACACCACAAAAACCTCAAATCTTGATTTTTCATTGCTGATTTGTTAGTCTTCTGCTGAGAGAGAGACAAGAGAGAGGGGGGAACGATTGTGGTTTGTGGATGATGATGCTGAAAACAATGAGGAGGAGCACATGATAGCTAGTCTTCATATCTGCCTCTCATCAACACCCAATGCTTCTGTTATTCCATGAGAGCATGGCTGATTTTTGGTCTGCCATTCCATGAGAGCCAAAAGCTGCGATGGGTTTGAAAAGAGAAGAGAGACAGAAAGGAAAAAAAAAATAATAATAAATCATTAAAAAAATTAATATTTTTTTAAAAATAGAATGTGGAATATAAAATATATGTTGGAGTATGTCTAACAAAAAGAGTAGCTAAAATGAAAAGTTGTAGTTTTTTAGTAGCTATTTTAGCAACTCTTGCTAAAGATGCTCTTAGGTCTCATTTTAACCTCTTCCAACAGTACTTTCACTCATGTCATAAGACCTCAAACCACCTCCTACACCTCAACAATTCATAAGACACCACACCACTTGGCTAAGGAGAAGATCATCAATTTTTCCTAGTGTTCTTAATCACACATTTGTAAGTAGTCCATTTCTTTTCTTTCTTTTAAAAGTTTCATTTTTATGTTATATATGGTTAAAAGAGTTTTATGAAAGTCTCACCTATATATTTCAAAACCTATTTGAAAAAAATGGAAAAAATGACTTTTCTTACCTTTATTAAGTGGCCAAATGTGTATATATCGTATTAGATTAATAGAAATATGTGAGAATATGTGCATAAACATCTTATGAAAAACATATGGTAGGTAAACCTATTTAAGACATATGCATCATCTCCTTAAAAATCACTTTTTATTTTATCTTAGATGACCATATATTTTGTAAGTAGCCAAGTTTATGAGTATATAAACATCACCATGTTTTACTAAAAACTTGTAAAGTCATGTAGTAGCCAAAATCAATTATTTCATGGGATGGTTGTAATACCCCGACCTTTAATATGGATTAACTATGCTCTAATTGGTATAAGTGAGTGTTGAGATTAATTCCAAGTGTTAAGAGGCAGAATTTTGGACTTTTAAGAAATTCTTGTGTTGCTTGAAAGTTCGAATTAAGTTTGATCTCAAACACTCGACGGTGAATGTTCTAAATTGGATCTCAAACAATCAAAATTGGATTCTGAACGTTTGATTTTTGTCTAAAGTTTTTTTTAAGACACCTCATATTTTTGGACGCACATGGGAGCCTATAAATATGAACCTTCTGCCCTTTGACTCCCATTTGCGCCATTTTTAGTACAGAAGGCCCTTGAGTGAGAGAGAGAGAGTGGGTTTGGAGAGAGAATGAGCCATCTTGTGGTTTTATCCTCAAGAAGAGATAATTCCCTTAGCTTAAACTCCTTTTCTTTGATGTTGTTAGCATGTTATATCACTGATTAGCTTCTGTTAGTTTTGGTTTTATGGTTGGATAACATTAGCTTGTAGATCTAGGATTTTAGGTTTAATAATGTAGGGTTGTTGTAAGTTTATAAGATAAGATTAATTGTGAATTTGCCAATTAACAGTAATGGACATACTTTGTTGTACATTAAAGAGTTATTGTGAATTAGGATTGTGTTAAGCTTGATAAAAGAGATATGTTATGTCAAGCTATTTTATTTTTTAGTAAGTGCCTCTAGGCACAACTAAAAAAGAGAACTTGACCAATTAAATTATCTTATAGCGTTATGACCTTATACTTCCACAAATTATTGTTTTTCTCATTATATGCATTATAGTAATTTACAAGCGCTTTGAGCTTCCTAATAATTAACATTGCGCCTATGATACTTTAAGGTTAACTAATCAGGCCTTATCGAGCCTAAAGTGTTATAGTTAGTATCAGAGTCCAAGGTTTAGGGTTTTGTAGACTCTTAATTAGGAACTAGAGCAGTAAGAAAGGATTAAAAGGCATTTTGGCGAAATTAGAGTTTTTTATGTTGAGTAGGCCAGGCAATGTCCTCAAACCTAACCTAACACGAATGTTTTTTGAAGATGACACATAGCACATGTAACCATGGGCTACGTAATGAAGATGAGAGATCCAACAAAAAGTCCAAAAAGAAATGCAAAAGTGTAATGCTAAAAATTATATTTTTATTTTATAATTATTTTACAATTTTGATGTGACAGTTTCAATCAACCTTTAATTTTTTTTTAAAAAATAAGGATTTGTCATGATTCATTGTTTGGTTAGGACTGTCATGTCAACATTTTGAAAAAATTATGAAATAAAAATGTAATATATAGAATTTTTCAAATAAAAATAAAAATAAAAGAGGAAGTCAGTGCAATTATTAACCCGGATATGGCACTCCTATGTCCAAACAAGTCTAATGTTTTTACCGTTAAATTGGCGCCTTTTTCACGTTAACGTTCTCAATACTGCGAGTCCAAGCTCGGTAATCCGTCAGAGTACCGTGCTTTGTGTAGTATATGGTCAAAACTCCACCACGTGGACACTAAGTCTAATTTGACTGCAAAGAGATGACGTGGCGAAAAGTCATAGCTGTGTACATCAATCACCATACTGAGCCGTAGCACACTTGGTAACAAACGCTTTGACTTTTCTATATAGCCAGTATGTTCAACAAGACCGACCGAGTAAAGACACTGAACTCAAAAGATTAGAAAAAAAGAAAAAACAAAAAAGAGAGACCGAACTCAAAAGACAAGAAAATACTGTTAAATTTCCTCTCATTTTCTTAGAAATTCTTTTATTCTCATTTTTCTCAGGAGCCAAACGGGGCCAATTTCCCGGGAAAGTTTTACTTATTTTCCTGGGAAACCTACCGAAACATGGAGACTCATTGCCTCCTGCGTTAGGTCGATCTCTCTCTCTCTCTCTCTGCCATTTGCATAATTTGGATTGTTGAATTTTGTTAAGTAATTTATAGAATTCATTCTGTATGTTGTTTTGGTTTCTAAACAATGAAAACTCAGCTTAGTTAAGCGTTATGTTGTTTTGGGATATGAATTTATTTGATTTTTTATTTTCCTGCATTTTCTCAGTAACCAAACGGAAATAAGTATATAACATGAAGAAATCTATTGGAATTTAGATTGAATGTATTTCAAAGCTTCATTTTGTCGTTGGTTCTGTTAGAAAATTAATTAATTATTTTTATTTTTATTTTTATATTTTTCAATCCAAGGCAGCACATAGTTGCTTTATTCATTCAAATTTTTATTCTCAACAACAACTCTCTACCCCACCATCTTCCTTTTCATCTTATTTCATTTCTTCTTTCATCTACTTGTGATCCATAATTAATTAAATAATTAAATTAACCTTTTAACCATAAGCTTAAGCTTTTGAATAAGTGGTGATTCAACAAGTCCTAAATGACATGTTTGGTTGCCGAGAAAGGGTTGGACAAGAAAAGAAATTGAATTTCTAAGATTCTATTTCTTTTCATTTTATTGGACCTGATAATAATAGAATGTTTCCTCAGTTGACGTGGTTTAGTTTGCTGAGAAATTCAATATCTAGATAAAAATAGAACAAATAGGACATTTCTTTTTGTCATACAACATATTGGACATGAGTTTCAAATTAAATTTTTTTTTGTCTTATATTTCCTCAATGAAGTCAGCAACTAAACAAAGGTAATCTCATCTGCTTATATAATGGTTGCCATAGTTTTATCTGTTTAATAAATATCATCACAAGTCGTAGGTCATTGACAATTAATAACACCCGATTGATTCTTTCTTTCTATAAATATAAATAACTATAGGAACTGTAACCTGGTTTAATTGGGTATGTGTCTTGTTTTCTAACTAATTTGGGCAGGTATCCATATTTCGTGGTTGGAATGTGGTTAATGGAGCTGATTAACATTGTTTATAAAAATTTTTCTGAGTAAAGAGATGGCAAAGGACATGATTATTAGTACCTCAGTGGTTCCATTATCTGAGTTACTCTCCCAGACTGTCCTTGCCATATTTGATACTGTACATGCTGCCAAGGAAGTCCTAATTCAGAAGGAGAATTTTAAGAAATTCTCTACTTATTTGGACAGGATTGCATTTATCTTGAAAGAGTTGTCGGAGCTAAACATAGACCATTCCAGGAGCTTAGAAAATGCTTTGGAGGTTCTCGACCGAGAGATTAAGGTTGCTAAGCAGCTAGCACTTGAGTGCAGAAACAGAAACAAGGTTTTTCTCTTAATCAATTGCAGGAAGATTGTTAAGCTTTTAGAGGACAGCACAAAAGAGATTAGTCGGGCGGTAAGCCTCATCCCTTTGGCCTCTTTGGACGTTTCATCAGGTATAAAAAACCAGGTTAGCAAGCTCACCAAGGATATGCTGGATTCTGAGTATCAGGCAGCTGTAACTGAGGAAGAAATTTTGGCAAAGATTCAGTTAGGGATACAAGAGAGGAATGCTGATCGATCATATGCAAATAATTGGTTAGTTCATATTGCTGAGACTGTTGGGATATCTATTGAGAGTCTGAATTGAAGAAAGAATTTGAAGAATTCAAAAGGGAAAGAGAAGATGCCACACTGCACAACGACTTCCTAGAAGCTTTACAAATGGAACAGATAATTGCATTGCTTGAAAAGACTGATGTCACAACACCTCCTGAGGACAAGGAGAAGGAATATTTTGAAAAGCGAAACTCCTTAGGTCGGCAACCATTGGATCCTCTGCAGTCATTTTATTGCCCCATGAATATGGATGTTATGGTTGACCCCGTGGAAACTTCATCTGGTCGGACATTTGAGAGGAGTGCCATAGAGAGGTGGTTTGCTGAAGGGAATGATCTTTGTCCCTTGACCAACATCCCCTTGAACACTTCGATTCTCCGGCCCAACAAAAGTCTTCGACAATCAATTGAAGAATGGAAGAACAGGAACACCATCATTACCATTGCCTCTACAAAACCCAAACTCCAGTCAAGTGAAGAGCAAGAAATGCTTCAACCCTTATGCAAACTGCGAGATATTTGCATACAAAGAGATTTGCACCGGGAATGGATTACAATGGAGGACTACATTCCAGTTCTAATTGGACTTCTCAATGCCAAAAATTGTGAAATAAGAAAGGAAGCTCTCTTCATCTTATTTATGCTTGCAAAAGATAGTGAAGACAATAAGGTACCATCGAACTCCAGTTTCTTTTGTGGTTAATGGGGCTAAACAGATTAATTTATTCCTCATGCTATAGTAATTTATCTGGTGATGATATACACATGCATGGATTTGGTTTGAAATACTTCAATATGTGGGGTTTAGAATGCTTCTTTCTGTACATAGCATTTTTACTATGGAGATGAGCTTATCTCCTTGTTTCTATTAGTTGTGTATGAGAGGGACAGTTTGAATGTTAAATTAATAATCATCTTCTGGCAGGAAAGAATTGCTAAAGTGGATAATGCACTTGAATCCATCGTTCACTCACTTGCACGCCAAATTGGTGAAAGTAAGTTGGCATTGCAGTTGTTACTGGAACTGTCTAGAAATAATGTCATACGAGATTCTCTTGGAACAGTTCAGGGCTGCATAATTCTCTTGGTGACCATTTTAGGCAGTGATGATATTCAAGCTTTCAAGGATGCCCAAGAGCTTCTGGAGAACTTGTCTTTCCTTGATCAGAACGTTATACAGATGGCAAAGGCAAATCATTTTAAACCTTTGTTACAGCTTCTTTCATCAGGTATGCTAGGAATTCTGATCAGATGGTTAAATGCATACTTGTATGGCTTAAAGTTTGACCAGCATTAATTTCTTTGTGAGTTGATGCAATTATTTTCTCAGAAAACATGTAAATTCAAAACTAGTTTAATGTTTAACATTGAGTAATACTCCCAATGATCTTTTGCCTTCCAGGAAAAATCACCAACTTAGGCATATGTCACATTTCTGAACTTTGAACTCATTATATGTCATCATCTGGAACCATTTTCTTCAATTAACTCTATGAAGTGACTTGGATGAGCAAGGAATACAAATGTGAAAGAAGATATTCCTAAATCTTTCTTTATTTATTTAATTTGTCTTTAAGCCATTAGAAAACTTCATATACACGTAAATCAGATGACAAAAGGTCCATGAGAGATGAGGAGAAGAGACACGAATTAAACTGCAGGCTGAAGAGAGTGAAGGGTGGGAATAGTATGGCCAAACTTGTTGTCTCCTATTTTTTTTAAGGCTTCTTTATTCTGAAGTTGAACATGACAATTTTGGCTGAAAAGGTTGATTCTCATTGACTATTGGTATGTCTATATATACAAAGATGTTTACAGAATAATAGGAAAGTATACAGAATATTTGGAAAGAATACAAAACATAAAGAATGCAGAATATATGGAAAGAATGCAAAACCAGATACGGAAAGAATACAAAACAGCTGCCGTAATTGTGGTATGCTAGCTAGACACAGGAATCTTCTGGAGATCTCTAGGTGTCTCGGTCCACACCCCCTCTAAAATTGATGTTGGGGTCATATAGCATCAATTTGCGTAGAAGGAAGCTATGTTGGCCATGTGTCATAGCTTTGGTGAATATATCTGCTCTTTGATTATGAGAGGCAATGTGTGATAAGCATATAACGCCCTTGTGAACCAGTTCTTGGATGTAATGGCAGTCAACTTCAATGTGCTTTGTCAGTTTGTGAAAAACAAGATTAGCAGCAATCTGAAGGGCGCTAGTATTATCAGCATGGAGAGGAGCTGGGAAGCTAAGGTGGACACCAAGATCTGTTAATAAACCTCAAAGCCAGAAGATTTCAAAACTAGCAGAGGACATGGAGCGATAATTGAATTCAAAGGAAGATTTGGAAATTCAATCTTGTTTCTTACATTTCCAAGAGATGAGAGAGTCATCCAAAAACTTACACCAACCAGTTATAAATTTTCTCGTATATGGACATTCAGCCCAATTTGCATCTACAAAACCAACAAGATCAAAGGAAGAGCGGGACAAGAAAAATAACCTACGATCAACAGTGCCACGTAGATAACAAATGATACATGGAAGAGCACTCAAATGGAGATGTCAAGGACTGGCTACAAATTGACTGACAATTTGGACAGCATACAAAGTATCTGGACACGTCATAGTAAGGTTGATAAGATTGCCTACAAGATGGAGATACAAAGTAGGATCTGGAATAGGATCACCATCATCATGTTTATACTTAGACATTTATATAGTTTTGGACCTATGTTGGTGCATGATCCCTTACTTTTCATAATATCAAGAACATCCCTAGGTTTTTTGGCAAAGGGAAGTGTGAAATAAGAAGAAAGTCGGGATATTGAAGGTTTTGTGATAAATTTGTAACCTTTGGTTGTTTTCAAACGTTGATTCGTGCTTCATGAACACCGTAGAAGTTTTTGAACATCTTAGAGTCAAGGGAAAGTGGAAAAATGGGAGCTAGTTTGGTGGAAAATTAGAAAATGGGAGCTAGAGGCAGATTTTTGAGTATTTTCCTTGTACACTGTTGTATTTCTAAGAGACTAGTGTATTTCGGATGTTATTGTATTTTGGAGACTGGTTTGTATTGAAAAAAAAAAAGGAGGAAAGAAAAGATACCGAGGTAAATAGCTTTAGATCGATATTACTTTTTCGCTGCATTTATTCTGATATTTGTTAACACATGTGGCACTTCAAGTTAATTAACTTGGGGGCGCCACGAGTGACACTTTGAGTTAATTCATAGTTGGTTAGTTTCGGGGGCGTTACACTTGGTGTTTGATTAATTGCTTGTGTGTGATATTTCTTATACTTGCTGCTTGAGTTATTAGTTTAATTCACACATAGACAGTAGTTTCACCCAAAAGTAGTGTCAAGCTTAATGTGGACTTTGAATTTACAATACGCAAATGTCTGTATGAGGTTGGATATCCGTCCATATAACTTGTGGCAGCAGGCTTAACTTGTATATTGCACGCAGGAAAGTATAAAGTTTTTACTTGTAATGACTACTGCCTTGATGCAGGGCCAGAAAATGTTAGAATGATCATGGCTGAAACTTTGTCAGACATTGAATTGACTGATCACAACAAATTGTCCATATTGAAAGATGGGGCATTGAGACCACTTCTCCAATTGCTCTCAAGTGGTGAATTAGGGTTGAAGGAAGTGGCTGTTAAAGCTCTTCTGCACCTCTCTAACGTACCAGAAAACGGTCTCCAGATGATCAGAGAAGGTGCAGTTGGGCCACTATTTGAACTTCTGTATCGTCACAGTTTATCATCACCAACTTTGCGTGAGCAGGTAGCTGCCACAATCATGCACCTCGCAACATCTACCACTCTCCAAGAAGCTGATCAGGAGCAGGTTTTCTTGTTGGAATCTGAGGAGGATATTTTTAAGCTTTTTTCACTTATATCCTTAACAGGACCAGACATACAAATAAGCATTCTCAAAAGCTTTCACGCAATGTGCCAATCTCCTTCTGGTTTTAACATCAGGTTGAAGTTGAGGCAGGTAAGAATCCTTGTTAAATCCCTAGGATCCTATTGGAAAATGAAAAACCCATCATAACAAATACAGCTCAAACATGATCACTAAACCTTTTTGTTAAACTAAAATTTTATTGTATGCATATTGATGTCTCGTGTCTTTCCCATTTGTATAGTGGTCCCTACTAGAATTTAAGGAATTTTTACCCTTAACCCTCCCAGATGGGTATTAGTTCTTTTTCCTTTATCATTTATCCCTTAACCGTCCCAGCCCAAACATAAAGGAATTTTTACCCTTTATCTTTTTTATTGAGTTCAGAATATCTAACTGAAGTGATTTATTGGAAGCAATCACTAACTGGAATGTCTATGTAATTCCCAGCTCTCTGCTGTCCAAGTATTGGTTCAATTATGCGAGGTTGATAACCTTATTGTACGGGCAAATGCTGTGAAGCTGTTCCTCTGCTTGACAGAAGATGGTGATGAAAGCACCTTTTTGGAGCATGTGGGTCAGAGATGCATTGAGACGTTGCTCAGGATCATTAAAACTTCTGATGATGTAGAAGAGATTGCTGCTGCAGTGGGTATTATCTCTAACCTTCCTAAGGAGAGACAACTCAATCAGTGGCTTGTAGATGCAGGGGCAGTTGAAACCATTTTTGGATGTATCACTGATGGAAATAAATATGCCTTACACAAGAGGCAGGTAACAGAGAACGCTGTTGGAGCTCTTTGCCGTTTCACTGTCTCAACAAATCAGGAATGGCAGAAGAGAGTAGCTGAAGCTGGCATTATCCCTGTACTGGTTCAGTTGCTGGTATCTGGAACTGCCCTGACAAAACAAAATGCAGCCATTGCACTTAAGCAGTTTTCAGAAAGTTCCTTTGGCTTGACCAAGCCGATAAAGAGGCATGGGATCTTCCAGTGTTGCTCGGCCACACCTGAAACTGGCTGCCCTGTACACTTAGGCATGTGTACAGTTGAGTCTTCTTTTTGCATTTTTGAGGCTAAAGCTTTGGAACCTCTGGTAAGGATGCTTGGGGAGTCCGATCTTGGGTCCTGTGAAGCTTCTTTTGATGCACTCTTGACATTGATAGATGGTGAAAGACCAAGCGGCATCAAAGTGCTAGAAGAAGCAAATGCCATTCTTCCGATTATAAAGTTATTGAGTTCAACTTCTGATAGATTGCAGGAGAAAACTCTTATTACTTTAGAAAGAATTTTTCGGCTGGATGAGTTAAAGCACAAATATGGAAGTTCAGCACAGATGCCATTGGTGGAAATTGCTCAGAAGAAAAATAGCCATATGAAATCTCTGGCTGCCAAGGTACTTGTTCAGTTGAATCTACTTGGTCAACAGTCTTCTTATTTTGGGTGATGTCATTGTCCATTTGCATTAGCCCGTGCATGGAGAAGCAATATCATGTTCATCAGTCCTCAGTAGATTGCAATCTAAGCTAGGACGATCACAACTAGAAAAATGGCGAAGTATTTTCCTGTAGATCTATATAAGACTTTTACTCGACCATTATAGAAGGCTGAACCAAAGTTTCTCACAGGACAAGCTCAGCCACTCCCATCCCCCTTTTCTTGTTGTGTTTATAGTATAGGGTACTTTGCAATCTGAATCGAGTTTTATGTATGTGTATCAACTTAGGTGATGCATCCTTGTTCCATACTAAAATTCGAGAGGGTCGGTAGATCCCTCAGTCAACCAAGGTAGTGCAGTGTGCCTTTAAAACTCCGAAATCCTAGTGCTTGATCAACCAAGTCCACCCACCAGCTATTTTAAAGTGAACCGACTTCAACATAAAACGTTGTTTTTTCTCCTCTCTATATAAACATCATAATCCACAACTTCCAGAGATATAGAGAAGCAGCTTCTTAGTTGTTTTGAAGAGGTTTATTCTTGTTCTTAAGCCTAAATAGATAAACACCTTCTCTTAGTTTCTTCTTAGCCTTTCAAACCACGTAAAAGTTTTCAACCATTTGAAGCGAGGTTTGTTCGTGAAGGTAATTTATATAGAAGAAGGTCAAAGATTCTGAGCTACTATGGTGGGAGGTGAACGCGTCGTTTAGTGGAGTTACAAAATTAGATCATGAAGTTTACAAAATTTTTGTAAGTAGAACAATTTGTAACATAAGTCTTCTATAGTGAATGCCTTTAGAGATGGTTGGCTCTCGGAGTGGTTTTACTTTTTTAAGAGTTCTTAAAAAATGTTTCCACTTTGTCACCAAAACTGTCTATTGACTTATTTTTTGGCTTATTCTGATTGTGGTGATTGATTTGATAACGGTTTTGGTTGGTTAATTGGGGTCTAAATCAGAAATTTCAATAGCTAACAAAGAATGGCAGAAGGGAGTCGCTAAAGCTAGCATTATATTAGTGCTGGTCCCTGTCGCTGGCTTTGAAAAAGCATAATGCAGCCATTTCACTGAAGCAGTTGAAGAAAGTAGTGCGATGGATTAAATGTTCTTTTGTGAACAGTCTTTCTGCTGATATAATGAATGACAATGGCATCATTATTTTGAAAGGCACAAACAGCATCATCTAACCCAAAACAAATACTAAAAGAACTATTGAAATCCATTTACAAGCATAAAGAGAGAGTGGTTCCATACAACATGTAAAATTTAGGTAAAACATACAGTTTTAAGAGACAACTGGGCAACCTTTAGTCATAACCCCTTGTGCAGTTGGGCAAGAAGCTAAGGGGCACCCATCAACATTGTTTCCCCACCAGTTAATTCCCGTGGATCCCATGGAAACAAACAGCAACAACGTCATGAAAGCAGTTCCAGCATCAAGACCACCAGAAAGGACATAATTGTAGCGCTTCCACCATTCTGGCCGGTACCTATAGAACACAAATCCGGAGAGAAACCCTACAATGATCCAACTAGTGTAGTTTACGGCACTAGCCGGGGGCATCATTGACGTAGCACCCAACAAAACAGGCATGTGAATCATGCGAATCCAATTTTGGTTAGGGAATGCCTTGTGTGCAAGCCAGACTAGGAGAGGGGCAATTGCTCCACCAAGAAAGAACCAATTGACATTCCCGTATTCGCCAAGGTCTCCAAAGATTCTACGGGGTCCGACAAGTCCCCAGATGACAGATGCATCGAAGAAGACACGGTCCATTGGGCAAGTCCAGGGGCTGCCCTCTGGTAGCAGGGAGGTATCGCAAAGGTGTGGGATGGTTTCCATCAGCCACCATGCAGTTCCCGTGTATACAATTACTGAAAGGATAGTTCCAACCACCTGCAATGTCAAAATTTTAGCTTTTGAATATTTTAGTGCCATAATGTGCTCTTATATATGAATTTGAGACACAGAAAACAATACTGACCTGTGCCATGAACATTGACCTTGGTGGAATCTTCATGTAGTGGCCAAGCTTAAAGTCTGCCAGAAAGGTTAGAGCTTGGGTCATGCTGATGTATCCATACACCTTGAAGCACATGTTAGCAACAGGGCGCTCTGGGTACATGTATCCAATAATGTATTCTGTTATAATGTTCAAACCTGGCATCTGATTCACCAGCAAGAGATGCACATGAGTGATAAGTCTCAACAGAACTTCCATTTAACAATAACGCAAAAGCAATAGCAGTGGGAGTGGGAAAAAAAGGATTAAATTTTATAGTTTGACATATATTTACCTGGTTTGTGGTGGCAGCAATGACACCAATTGGAAGAGTGAAGAAAATGGCAATGGCACAAGCTAGCAGCACACCCCACCAAGGCAGTTGAAGTGTCTCGTTGTAATACTCACAAGCAAAGATTATAAGAGCAATGTTTGCCACAAGGATGACAAGAAACCACCACATAGGAACGGATTTGTACACCTTCATAAGTTTGGTATGTATATCTTCTTTTCCACTCCCACTAAAGGCACTCCTGGTTTGCTTCCATATGTCACTGCATGCGGGTTGCAAGTGAACTTAAGTTTCAAGAAAGTCTTACAAGAGCTTAAACAGTGCCATGTTACGCCACATAGATCAACAATTAAGTCATTTAAAGAAGATGGTAAATATGTGGTTCAACCACTAAGGTAAATTTGAAAGAAAGATATTCAGCGCGTACTTTGAACTAAAAATAGTAGAACATATACTGTAACAAGATAAATAAATGTTAGCGCAATACAATTAGGGTTAAATACACTTAAGTTCCTTGAATTATCAGCCATTTTTAAAAAAGCTTAAAAAATTGACAGGTGTGACACTTTGATATATCAAACTATCATTTTATTGAAATTAAACTATTTTTCTATCATTCTTCCAAAAATGCCCTTATTTTCTTAAAAAAAATAATTTTTGTGCATTATCTATGTATCTTAACAACCCCTTGACAAGGAGTGGGAAATTTTCATGGAATGCTTCAAGCAGTTATTACCTTCCACTGAATAGCAGAACATGCATTAGTGTAGCAGTAAGTGTAGCAAATCCAACACCATAAGTCATAGCAAAGAATGTGCTGAGATGTACAGGCCCCATCTGTGCATAAGTAGTACGATCAAGATGAAATTTGGAGTTGATGATGCTCAAAATGTCGTACTCCGAACCATTTGATGTGAAAAGGTTGTTAGAATATATTGGGAAAGTCTTGGCACCGTAGGTGTTGTACCAGTAGGCAAGGGGTGTCATCACATACATTACAAGGACGAATCCAACAGCAGTGTTGGCAGTGGCAAACCATGGACTAGCTAGTGGACTCCCAAGGTAAGCGGAAATTGTAGCCCAATCAATCCCAAAGGAACCAATTCCAAGGCCTTCTAAGCCAGAACCCAGTTGTTGTACAAAAACAGACTTAGGAGAGACCCAGCAGACCCAAGAGACACTTGTTAACATGAGGAAAAGATAGCCAGGTAACACATAGTAAGCAAAGCTACAGATCAAGACCAGGAGGAAGAACTGAGTACGCGTAGTGCCGCCTTTAGGTCTCTTTTCCTTCTCATGTAGAGCCCTGTGATGTTAATATGGTATCAATCAGGACACTAGCAAGTTTATGTGTACCTATTCATTTTATTAAAGAATATTTCAAACGCAAAATTACCTGAACAATGCGACCTGAACCAGGTTAGAAGGCCACCACATTTGCGCTGGCTCAACCAGATATTTTCGAAAAAGTCCAGCCCAACCGAACCCTAACACCTACAGTTTGAAAAAGAAAACTACATCATTGGAGACTGCTTGTAAGTAATCCAGTGGTAACAACTATATTCCCATTTGAATTAGGAAAAAAAAAAAATTGGTAATAACTATATGCCAGCAAGGACAGTACTCACGTAGGAAATCACATGTTGGATACGTTATCTATTGTTAAAGGTGTGGAGGATTTGAATATTCAAAATTTACATTTTAATAACCAGTATCACAAAACAATCAAGTTAATGTCAATATTTTATTGGGATAACTTCACGTACTCTCACTGAATTGTCACACATTTTGCAGTGTCCCTCCAAAGTTCAAAACCTCTCAATTTAGTGTATTGAACTTTCATTTTTTTTTTTCAATTTTTCAGTTAGGATTTTCTGTTAAATCATTTCAAAATTTCCAAAATACCTCTTCTATTTTTAGGAAAAAAAATGAAAAAAAAAAAATTGCAACGACTTAAGCATTGGTCAGAATTTAATAGAATTTGCAAAAATATCTATGCCTAAATCATTGAAAAAAAATTTACATTTTTTTATTAAAAAAAACATGAATATTTGGAAATTTTGAAAGAATTTCAAAGAAAATCTTAAAGGATTAGGGAAATTGAAAAAAATTGAAAGTTCGATACACTAAATTGAAAGGCTTTAAACTTTGGCGAGACATTTTAAAATAGATGACAATTCAAGAAGAATAAGTGAAGTTATCCCTATTTTATTTTGACTTTGCATTAGACGTATGAGGGAAGTACAATAACAATTAAGATTATGGACAGAAATAGCATCATAAGATCATAGGAACAAAATTATTCGTCCCAAAGGATCCCAAGTTTTTCTAACTTTTTCATCAAATTGACCAACCCAAGATTACCCTCAATCTCAGCAATAGCTGAAATATCCCAAGAGATTTCAGAGATTATCTCCCATATAATTCCAAGACAATTATGGAGCGACAATCATTAATGGATTATTCTTCCATAACATCACTCTGCTAAGTGCTAACTCACAGACTTACGATTTGGTATTTTTTTTTCTATGATTCATTTGAGGTACTTCCCCAAAACTCTCAATTTTCAATGTGTTAGTATAAATTCTAATGCCCCATAAAGCATAAAACAATAAAATAGTTTGACTATTCCACAATTCAGCATGCATAATCATCAATAATCAAATAAGCCTTCATCTAACTCTTGAAAAGTCAAAAGAGAATACAACCAAAATCAAAAGAAGAAATTTGGGAAAAGAACCTGAGTTGTAAGCATAACAATCAAGGCTGGAAGAAAAGTGAGGGCCCTCTTATAATAGAGTTTAACAGCAGACAAAACATGAGCAGCATAAACCGACCCAGCACCCGAATTTGCGAAAATAGTGATCAAAACGTGTTCCTTGATATTAAAGGGCCCCGGATTCATAGTGAACTCAAACCTTGTGCCCTCAAAGAAGGGACGCTTTGGCAACACCCTGGCCATAAAGTGCCCAATGGGCACCACAGCAATCTGCGCAGATATTGAACTGACCGACAATGGCTGTCTCCTATACCAAAAGAACTGGTTCACAAAGGATAATATGACACATGAAGTAATACCCAGAACCCACATCCTGAATGTGAGCACTGGCATGGCGGGATCATCCGTTTTGGGCACTGTTACATCGACTTGTTTTATGGGACACTCCTCGTTAACCTCCAAGGAATCCACCTTCTCTACTTGAAATACTTCACCCATTGCTTATTGCAAACCTGATGCTCCTCTCAGATTCTACTCAACAGTAATACCTGAGTTATATTTATATATATATTATACTATATATAGAGAGAGAGAGAGAAAGATTCAAAGGCAACGATGTTAAGGAGTTAGAATCCGAGAAGGAGATTCAAAGGAGTTAGAATCCGAGAGGGAGATTCAAAGCAGAGGAGGATAAGGAGTTCGGAATCCTAACAAACATCTAACATGCATTCTAGGATACTCTATATGTCAGTGCAGTAGAAGTCGAACTCAAATAGGAATCTGAAAGGATCAGAAAATTAAAAAAAAAAAAAAACTTACAAGGAAGTCCAACAACAAAGCAAAACAGACAGCTAAGATGCCATCAATGCTAAACCAAAACGAAACCTGAAAAGGGGGTGTAGTTGTCGTAAAGTTTGGAGTTTCATTGAAGGCAAACAAAACAATAAACTACTAGTCATGGGATCGTTTCTACTCAAAACTCCTACTTGTTCTATATTTTATGCTCTTTACAGTTGGCATTGCATTGATTGCAATCCTACGGTGAGCTGGTTTTGTTTACCTATACATTCCGCCTCGTGCTGTGATTGTTCTTATAATATCAGCAACCAGGCCCCAAGTGAGTGAGTGGCTTCAGTCAATTGGAGAAGATTCAAGATAAATAATTCACACTCACACAGATCTTTACACTATTTCGGTCAGACAAATTTGCTTCGTTTTTGGCTTATACGAATTTTTTTTTTTTTTTTTTTGGGGTCAGAATTCACAGGTTTATTTTTTTGGCTTATATGATTATTTTCCACACAGTCACAACGGGAGGGATCCGGCGGGACCATGCCGCGCCCAAGTCCGGCGGCCCTCTGCCATTTGCTGCTCAAATTTCGAGGAATTTGATGAGAAAAATCCAAAGACATCCTGGTCCAACCAGAAATTGATAATGCGGTTTCCACTTACTGCAGGACAGGACCTTATCTAAAACCACCAAATTCACGCGTGGAGATGCGATGTGACATTACTAAAATATAATATTAGTACAGGAAATATTATATAGAATTAAGTAGGACAATTTTGAAAACTCAGGTCTAAAATGCAAAATTCGAAAAAGTACTGGAAATTTTTTGAAAATATATATACCCCAATTTAAAAAGGAGAATATTTAACCGTAGTATTGAACAATATTTCACATAAAACAGATACAAAGATTGAATTATGGAATGGGGAGATGAAATGAGAAAAATAAAATGAATATTTGGAAAAACTTCAAAGGGGTTTGCTTGTACATCAAACTAGAAATCTTTTTAAGAGATCAATTAATATTTTTTTTAAAAAAAAATCAAATACGATCTATTTCTTTATTGAAGAGATGAGCCCCAATAATCTCCTAAAAAGATTTTTAATTGATAAACAGCATTTTTTTAACTTTAAATTAATGATGTAAAATGTACTTAAACAGTTCTTGTGCACTTATCGTATATTCATTTGAAGTGATGGAAGATGCTCAAAATGAAAGTCAGAGGTCAAGATTCTGCCAGCGACAAGTCGCAATAACTTTAATAGATAGGGATTGGGACAATTTGGGTAGCTATTAGAGATCCCAATCCCTTAGATCGACGGCGAGGGGTCCCATCACTAATTTGTTCTATAGTTAATTAAAATGAGAAATTATTAAGTATAGCAACTAAGATATTTCACAGGATCACGTGCAATCAGAGAAGTTTTAAAAGCCACGAGACGCTAAGCAGCGTGTGAAATAAGGAGTAAAATATCAGCTGGCTTCCCACGACGTCGTATCCTCCAAGCAACTTGCATCGCCAGCAATTTCCAACCACAACCAGGCCCAGCTTCCTTTCTACGACGTCGTCTCCAGGAACTTTATGAATAACACTACTTCTTTCCAAATTTCTTCCCTCTGAAAATGACTAAAATATTTACGCAATTTCAAATTTTCAGTACATCCTTTCAGTCTCAAACTTATGAGAGCGTTCTTTCAAGTAGTCAAGGAGTTACAAGTGTTTGAAAGAAAATATTATGCAAAATAAATTATAAGAAAAGTAGAATAATATATAGAGATAAGAGTTTACAGAGCTACATTATACTCCTATTTATAAAAAAATTGAAGTAGATAATTATGATAATCAAATCAATATAATTATAATCAAATTTAATTACTATTAAATTTGATTGTAAAATATTACAATAAATTACAATAAATCTCTGAAATTCAATTCCTAATATACTTTAACATCTCCCTCAAACTCAAGGTAAATGATTTTGAAATCTTGATTTTGATTTTGATTTTGATTTTTTTTTTTTTGCTAGAGATGATAGTAGTCAACAACGGAAAGCGAAGATAATAGCTAAAAACTTGATAGAGTTGGTAGAAGTTGGTGGCGGTGACTTGATAGCCCGATAGCGGCAACAATGACTAGAGATTGGCCTTTAACAACAATAAGCTGAGAATCTTAAAAAAACAAAACCAACTATTGGCTAAAATGAATAAATGGGTAAAATAAAACTAATTATGAGTCTTAAATGGGCCTGAATTTTAAACAATACCACAAAAACTGAAAATTGAGCCAACTATAGGCCAAGAAAAAGCCAACAATAAACTAAAATGAAGTCAACTATGAGCCTTTAATGAGCATAAGTCTTTAAACAATACCACAAAGACCAAAGAAATTGAGCCAACAAAGGGCTAAAATATGGGTCTGGGTCAACAATAATACCAACAATAGACCAAATAAGTGGGCCAACGAAGGGCACAAATATGAACAACTTGGCCTCTTCTTTTTTTTTTTTTTTTTTTTTTCAAATTTTTTTTTCTCGGTTTCCTTACCTTTCTTTCTTTTTTTTTTTTGGCACAATACCACTTGGACTAAAAATGACATACCACTCTCTTTTTTCAGGGGCAAGAAAAATCTAGTCAATAGGAATCATTCTTGAGTGAACTTGCAAAGTCCCAATTACTAAGGACAGAAGAAGTCGGCACTGCAGGTGGTGAGGTAGACGCTGATAACGTTGGAGAGGAGGCTGGGTGGTTGCCGGCTAGGATAGCTGTGAACAATAGCACTAGGCCGTGGACGGCTGGCCAAGGCACGGCAGTGGTAGACCGATAACAGTCGGAGAAGACGCCGTCTAAAGTCAGAAGTTGGCCAGTGGAGAAGTCGCTGACGAAGAGGATATTAACCCTGACTAATGGTGCCAGAGCAAGTGGCGGCATCAACATGTACGGATGGTGTGGTCTTCTTTTTCTGATTTGTGAAATGGCCTTTAGTTTTCTCTTCTTTTTTTTTCTTTTTTTTTCTTTTTTTTTTTAAGCAGATATGAACACTAAAGAGCCACAATTGAGGTTTTTTTTTAAAAAAAAAAAATTCAAATACAAGTATGCAATATCTATAGTAAAGAAATCTGTAAAAAATATTAACTATCAAGAACAAGACAATAAAACAGATAAAAAGAAAAATTCATAGGACCATTGGATCGATCCACTGTTGTTAGCCTATATCTCTAATGCCATGAAAACCAATATAATGCGAAATAGATTATAAAAAAACAAAAAAAAAGCAAAATAATAAATAGAGACAAGAGTTTACGGGATAAAGCCCACAAGCTATATTATACTCTTATTCACTTCATATTTTTACAAACATGATACTCCTATTTATAAAAAAATTGAAGTAAATAAGTATGGTAATCAAATCACATTGATTTGATTACTATCAAATCAATTAGATTTAATTACCATCAAATCTAATTATAAAAAATTATAATCAATTACAATAAATATCTGAAATCTAACCTCCTAATATACTCTAACAATGTTTAGTACATGATTTTTGCCATCTAAATATTGTAATATTTCATATGTTGCCATGAGAGCAATCACAACGAATTCTTCAAACAAAAGTTAAATTTGGAAAGAAAAGTTTACTTTATCAAATTTGGAGAGTCCGCAATTAAAAAAAAAAACCAAACATCAAACTTCATGTATCTTTCTCTACTTTAATAAAATATTATTTTTTATTAATTTTAAACCCACCACTTTAACTGCAATATTTCAAGTTGGTTTGTGGAAAGATTTTTCGTTTTAACTGTTACAAATAATGTAAGTGCTTGTTCAATAGTAGTGGTAAATTTGCGTTCTCGTTCAATCACGCTAGCCTCATCCTTAATACACGGTTTGACATGAAGGATAGTCCATCCTATCACTTTTTTTTTTTTTCGGAGCAATCTATCCAATTGGCTTCATTGAAGTTTCTAGTTCACGGTTTGATTAATTAATTATGATTTGAGAAAATAATTCTTTTTTTTTTTTAATATTTTAAACATGAATCTTTTATTTGATTAATAGTTAAACAATTATAACATAGGAAAAGTAAAAAATTATAGGAAAAAGTAACTTATTTGATCAATAGGGAAAAGTAAAAAATAAGGAGCTTATTATGGAGTATATCTAACAATAGTTAAACATAAAGTAAAGTAAGGAGCTTATTAAATGGGTCTTTTATGAGTTTTGTTAGTTTTTTTTAGAGAAAAGCTAAATGTATAAAGTTCATTGTGAATGCTATGATGTTATGGCCTACTTCTAAACTTTCGACTTTCGCCTCTCTCAACGTCCTTCAACCATCCTCTCTCTGACCAAATAACCCTTCTGAACCCTCCCTCAGTGAACCATTCAAGACCCCATTCTATCTCCTCTCTTTACCTCCACCATGCACGCACCCCTCCCCTTGACCCACCATGAGTCACCTGCCACCCAACCTCTCCTTTGCCGCGCGTGGCTCAAGTCCCACTTTCTTTTTCCTTTTTTGAAAGTTGGAAGTTAGATCTATTGTCGTCCATCCATCTTTAGCTACGCAAACCCCTCCACTAGCCTCCACGCCCCCAATTCACCTTGAGCCGCTCACCATCCAGCCTCTCCACTGGTGCATTAGGCCCACACACGGCCCCCTCCGATGGTTTCCAGATCCAGCTCTTCTATTTGATAGCCCATCTTCACCTCTATCCTCAATAAAGTGAAAATAGTTTTCTTTTCAGTCCATAACTATAACGGAACATACTATTTTGTCCGAGGATATAAAACTTCTTCGACCACCTCATCACAATCATCATCAGCGCACTTCTATTTTCAGCGATCCTTCTATTGAACTAGCAATCAAGGCAACTCTCTGCTCTCCCTTTCGTTAAGGAATTTTGGGACCAGATATGTTTGAATCAATTTCTCATTTTTATTTACGTTTTAATTTCATGTACTGTAATAACTATTTTGGGATGTTTGTTAGGGTCTCAACCACCTCCTATTATAGTTCGTTTTTCTTTTGCTCTTATGGTTATCTTGCTCAAAAAAATAAAAAATTATGTACTATTTCTAGCTGCTTGAACACCCAAAAATAAGGCCCAAATAAAAAACAATTGCAACCAAAAAAACTACATAATACCTAGACAAGGGATTTTTTTTCAAAAAAAAAGAAAAGAAAAAAAAAAGGAGGAACTATGCTCACATCCACCCAAAGAAGCCATGCTAATCCACATTTCTACAGCATGCTTACAGTGTAAAAACGGAGCCCTGGCCAAGAACAACTATAGCATTTTCTAATAAATTTTACGATCCAAACAATAAATGTGAAGCTCAAAACTCCACACTGTCACGGCACATCACAATCACGGGGTTTTCTTGAAACCTCATTATAAGCAGGCTCTAGGAAGTTCCTTATACTAAAAGCATAGTTACAAATGCACAAGAAAATTCATCCCTATCCAAGTACTGCATGATTATTTAATTCAAAGCACTGGAAGCCTTTAATTCTTTAAATTGCAATCAAGCCGTAATAACACAATACACCATGCAGTCCTCAGCGACCTACAGTAATATGTACTTAAAGGAAGAATTGATAATTTTTTACACGACTCACAAATACAACACGAACCAAATACCAAATTAGCGAATGAGAATTAAATTGGCCCGTTTAATGAAATAAGTCTGGTTAAAATCGACCTATAATCTTATATTTATGCTTTGACACGACCCGAATTCGACACGCAAACACAAATTATCACACCTACTTAAAAGAGACGAGTAGTCCTCAAAAACAGGAGGCATCAGAGTCGGTCAACAAAAGGATAGGCAATAAGGTTTGCCCAAAGCTCGACTTAGGAGAAAATATCTAAGAAATATCGTCCCCCACGCTGGGAAATTTCCAGATATATCGTTGCTGGGAAATTTCCAGAGACACCACGATGGAAATATCTAAGAAATATCGTCCCCCACGCTGGGAAGATGAAAACAACATACAGCCTACAGACCTAGAACGTGACAATGTAACAATAGCTTTGGGCCTTGTCGTCATCATTTTATCATGGTATAACATTACTGGTGCAATGACAAGAGTTAAGCCAACAGTAGCCGACAGGCTTTGGCACTTTCACATTACAAACATGAGAGGGAAGTGGCTTTAGCATTTGGCTCATAGCAAAAGCAGGCTTCCTAGCATATCCTATCTAATATAAAGAGACAACCAGAATACTCAAAAAATTAACCCACAAGGCATTATAGTGATAAGCTGCTAAGACCCGAAAACAATCCAATTGATGATCAGGCTAAAAAGATTTTCTTCAATGCCTACGAAACTTTTCAGGATTAAACGTTAGAAACCAAAAGAGCTATGGAGTATGCAACGCATAGGCTGAACACCAGTTTTCTTCTTCCTTTTTTTCAATAAAAAAGGTTTTAGGATAGAAATCCAAGAGATTATTCGAGAAAAATTTTGAACTGAATAATACACCACATATGTCACAACTTTATCCCACCTACTTCGACTCTCACTACGCTAGAGATATATCTTGAAAACAGAATAAGCCGAGAGGCAGGAAAAGCATAAGTTTACACCATCTCCAAGGATAAATATAGTCAAATGCAGAGCGAAACAAACCGAAGTAACTAAAGGTAGAAATAGTTCACAGTACTAGAAAAGAAAAAAGCACACTCCAAATCTCTAGCAATTGTCCCCCAATTAGCGAAAACCACACAGTTCAAGTCGTTCCTAACGAATGCGCCTGTAATTCACGAAACCGCAAGTCTGTTGTATCGCCCCTCATTATCATAACCTCTCCAATTTGAGCGAATCCTACAGAGAAGTGTCGTTCAACGATTTAGCGCGATTAATCGTTTTATAATGAAGTTTTCTTAGTCAGCACCTAACGTCATGAATATAAAGAGTCGAACGGGTGGAATATAGCGTTAATCACCTGCAAAACCGCATAATTCAACGCTTGCCACGATGCCCGCCACCTGACCTCGCACCAGGGTAGCGAGCAAATTGCAACCTTAGATTGACCGAGTCACGGTCATGCTCATCAAATTTATAACCTGCAAAATCGAGCTTGACTATTTCACGCTGAACATCTAACCACGTTTTGAACGGTTAATTGGGGCATCAGCAGACATGATATAAGACGCGTGCAACATTAGCTCAACTTAAACACATAGCAAACTCGAAATAAACCTGACAAACAGTCAAATCACTTTCCATAACATCCAAAAACCAGACGCAGATCCACCACTCATATCCTGACGGTCAAAAGACCACCCCGTAAGGACATAGAAAGAAAGTCTGCCACCTTCCCAAGGTAAAGCTCACTCATCACGATTCCAGTCTCTAGCTTACGGATACAATGAAACTGGAGGGCTATTTTGCGTCAATTATTTCTGCTCTAGTTAGTCTCAAGTTTCAATTGGTCTAGAACGGATTAGGGAAAGGTGAGCCAAAACACAAGCTATTCATGGCATTGTCATCTGAACTACTTAGCATGGTTGGTCAGCCATGTGACTAGATCAGTCTCCTTAACTGGTCTAGGAGCCTATTTGGCCAGTTGAGCTGAAATCCAAAAAGTAAATTAAATCAACCAGGTCCAGTGTTTTAATTTTCTTTTCTTTTGTTTTTTTAAATTGTTGGCCTGGAGAGTTTAACCCAAGGAAACGCAAAGTTTTACCACTCAATTATTAAGTACAAAAATGATACAGCCAAGAGCAAACCTGCAGTATAAAACGCATAGGCACCAGCAGTACAGGTGACCTTGTCAAATGTCAATAAGAATTGGGTCGAATATCATATCATTATCATAGAGGAAGAGAACTTCCAAGCCCTCCAAAGTGAATTTCTCACCTTCATTTGAGATATCTAAGCCGCCAAACTAAGATTTGTTGTGTTTTCGAGAAATTTTTAAAAATTTGACAAACCTTTGGAAGCTTAGGCTTTCAGATTGCGAAAATCTGCTTTATGTTTTTTTCCCATGAAATATGTATGCAACTGTCACTATAGAAGACATTCCTTTACCTCACATAACAAAATAATGTTTGATTTTGTAAATTGGCATTTCACTATTTTTTTATCATTCAATGATTCAAAGATTTAATTCACACAGTTGCTCTCTCACTTCCCATTAGCGATGAACTCTTAGTGCCAGCCCCCTTCAATAGATATATTTTAACACCATGCCAAATCATAAGTTTAGACATCAACAACTCAGCCCCTCCAACACTTGGACACACACACACACGTATATCAGAAAAGTCACAGGTTTTTGTTTTGGTATACCTTGTAGTGTAACTAGCCAACCCTCTTTATAGGAAAGCAAAAAAGAAAAACATTCTTGGAAAATGTTTAATTTCTCCACTAATAGCACATCAAGAGGACAGCAGAGATAAGCAACATAATGGATTGGCAAAGATGCATGATGCTAAATTTTTTATAAATTAAGGCGTAAGGCAAGCTCACCTTGCAAGGCATCCATGGCAGTGGCAGCATGGGCTGGACTTACAAAATCAACAAAACAAAGTACCAGTGGATCTCCCCCAGGCTGAACAGATTGATCATCAGTGAATCCATCAATGAACTAAATATTGACAATGCACTTATAAAAAAAATAAACTTACATGTCTTGATTCCTTGCTTACTAGTCTCACTTCTTTGTAGCCAACAAAAGGGCGAAAGATATCTATGACAGCAAGTAAAGGAACAAGACTATGAACGTAAAACTACAAGCAATGAAGATAAAAGAAAAAGTGCAAGCAATGCTTGAGAAAATAGAAGCCTATAGAAGGATACGAGCCACTTCTCGTCGTGTACAGTTGGCGGGCAAGCCCTCCACAAACAGTGTACTGGAAGCATCAGGAGGAAGGGGAACCTCAGACCTTCCACCTCCATATCCCAAGGTTCTATCCTTCACAGTTGTACCTGGGTCCATGCTCCCAATACCCACAATACGCGGATCATCAACAGCGCGACTCGATATTCCCCCACCAATGGATCTAGCAGACTGTCCCCCACCATAAGATGAAACTTGCTGAAATATAGCATCATAACATTAGAACCTAACATATAATTAAATTGAGAGTGAACAAATTGTATCTGAGATACAAAAGCACTGGAAATAAATAAGTACCGCACTGCGAAGGTAACGATCATAAGATGCTCCAATGGAGTCAGTATCTCTAATTCCACGAAGTGTTCCTCTATCATCATCACGAGCATAATAACTGGGCAGCTCATGACCACCAGGGACATCTTCAAGATCAAGTACATACTTTCAGTAAATGAGACAAAAGGTAAAAGAAAAAGGAGCAACATGTTAAGACATATAATTCTAAAGGCAGAAGAAGTGCAAATTCATTTGTGTGGGAAGTCAAACTGCTAGAGATATGTCTAGTACTAGAAAAAATAATTGGTAAGCGTTATGAATAACCTAATACAGTGTTGTTGATCTCCCATATAATGTGATCACCCCAACTGCCAAAGATTACCGCATCACTCATGATCAGGTCACGGAAATTGCTAAGGGCCACTTGACATCACCAATTACGCAAAAACCCAAATTATTAGGGGAAGATGAAGTTTTAAAAAGTAAGAAAGAAAGACCACTATTTTGGTTGCAAAATCAGGATGATGGAATAACATCTCATATGCGAATCAACCCAATGTATATGGAAATGGACTATTACTCAATGAGAAATTTTTTTCCACGCATCACGTGAATGTTATAATACGTATTGTATAAAACAAACAGCCAGCTGTCTGTTTGCAATTAAAGTTATGCTGCAATCTGTTAAAATTGCTCTAAAAATGTTACATGGGGGAATGTTATGGCCCTTTTTTCTTTTTCTTTTTTTATAAGTAATGTAAATTAATTCGAAGCGCAAGGGGCGCAACTCTAGTTATTAGTTTATAAATATTGTCCCGAGTGTTAAATCCCACATTACCTAGTTACTAAGTAAAACTGAGCTTTATAAGAAATTTCAGGAAATCTCCAAATTGAATAGTCTTTTTGAAGTGATAGCGCAGATGTGGCTAAAGCTTTTTCCTAAATCGTTAAATAAAGCTCAGTTTTACTTAGTAACTAGACATTGTGGGACTTAACACTCATAACTATCTTTATAAACTACTCACTCTATGTAAGTTATTTATCATCTTCCCAATATGAAACCGGGGTGCTACATTGTATCCTCACCTCCATGCCTTACTCTTTAAGAATACAGCAACTCAAAGAACCCAAAAACCACTTCCACCTCCCAATCATGCACAGGTCTAGTAAAATTATGTTCCAATTAATGTTTCTATTCTGGAACTGCATATGATGCACCACACACACATTCTTACCACAAGCAATAGTGAATCATTCCGAAAATGAAAACTTCAAAGGCTACTCCCCACACCAAACATCAAGCCAAAACAGCACTTCATATCCATCTCCTACCACACATGTTTAGAAAAATCTTCCCACTCCCTACTTATACATTTCCATACTCCCACACCATAGGACCCCCCAACCTCTTTAAAATACCAACCTCCCCTCATACTATCAAATTTAATGTCCACCACATTTCTCCACAGAACCTCCCTCTTCGCAGCATACCTCCACCACTTAACCAAAAGAGCTCGATTAAACTTAATCAGATTTTTCACCCCTAGACCCCTTGAACTTATCAGAGTACATATATTTGACCATGACCACGACCACTTCACCAGATGAAACTTAAACTCATCACCAATACCCCCTACAGAAGAGCATATTTAAGGCCACCCATCCCTTCCAAAAATTGAGTGCCACTGTTTTCCCTTTCTCTATTTACTTTTTTATTCTCTAGGTAAGTTATAAAATTACAAATAGGACAAAAGGGGCCTTCAGCTCATACGGCACATCTATGACCTGCCTTGACATTACTTCCAATATATAGGTAATGGCAGTAGAGCACAGTGCAATAACCTACTTCAAAAAGTTTACAAGACAAAAAGGCAACTTAAAATCTCTCATGAGTCCCTAGAACGTAAGTTTGACAACGCATTCACTCAGTTAGTTTCCTCTTTCGTCCTTTCTCTCTTATCATGGTTGGGAAGGCATGATTCTTCCCCCTGCTATTTATGTTGGAAAGCTCCAATCCAGTCTAAAAATGGCTTCCCAAGCCAATCTAAAATGTCTTCCCATGAAAAAGGCATTAGATAAGATCCCCACAATCAAGAATCAAACACCCTTGAAGCAGATAATTCCGAACAAAGTCAAAGTCCAAAAACAAGTGCCATAAGGCAAATCACTTATTAATACTTTAATTCCTCACTTCATCCATTTGGTTCCATTTGTTCAAAAGTTCAATATGCAGTGGATTTGTTCGTCTACATTTGTAAGTAGTCCTGTTTTCTCCCATTCCATTTTTATCACAGCTTATTCGGACAAGAATAAACTGGAGGATTTGTTTCATATTACCAAAGGGCAAAACTGGGGGATTCTTATGACATTTTGGGATTAGTTTCTTTGGAGAAATATTGCAAGCAATGCATTTGCAGAAGAAACCTACCAACAAAACTACACAGGCTATGGGATTCTAATATATTCTCCAAATAACATGTAAGAGATGAGAACATCCATTTTACTATTCTAGGAAGCAGTCAAACTGACTTTTTACTTGATATGCAATGACTTTGAAACACACACACAGAGACACAATATGTGATCCAGAATGTGAACAGAAAAGCATTGACAACTTCTTGCATTCTTGTTTTATAGCAACTCCAAATCAACACAACAAAATATCTCCAAATAACTTCTATTATTCCTTCTTGCCAGCCAAAATAAAGAAGTAAACGAATAATAAAAAGTAAGCCCTAAACAATCTGTTTCTTCATAATCAATCAAAATCATCAACCTCGTGAAAAACTATATCCACTTTCCTTATCCACAACAATCCCATCATCATCTCCAAAATTTTAACTCTCATCCAATAATAATTCAACCAAACAGACAAAGGAATTCATCCAGTTAAGAAAGCAAATATGCAGAGCTGTCACAAAGTCAAAATAACACAAAGCCCAATATTGATCCTTTAAAAATAATTGACAACAGGGATAATCAAGCAGTCAAGACTAGCCAACACCTAGCTCAAATTTACACAAAGTGGTGGTCCTTCGACCAATGATGGATTTCCAATATGAACAGGATTTATCTATCCCCATATAGATAAGGATGCAATAAATCATAGCATATTACTCATTTATGCCTTAAAAGATATATTTCTTACCATAAACTGATATTAGCACTAGTACTTAATCATCCAATATCACACACATACTGTTCTTTACACAACCATATAAAAGCATACCCTCAGGCATGACAGCACAGCAAAAATGGAATTTTTCCTGTAATAGCAATGATTTCCAAGAAAGACCAGGCAAACAATAATTTCAGATATCAAACAGCTCAGATAATAATACTTCGAAAAAAATGAACCACAGAGAAACCTATGAAATCTTTTTTTTTTTTTAAGTGACGAGATCTAAAATAATAAAAGAAGCCTATTTCACCAATAATCTTGACCTCCCAATATTAGCTCAAAAAATGTAAGAAAATAGAAGTTATAGAAGTGCTTGTCCAAAACTTCCAGTTTTGTCAACCCCCAATGGTTTTTCTTCAGCTAAAAACTCCAATTTTCTACATAAATCAAACGTTCGAAAACAGAAACTTCGCATAAATCTCATTTTATCGTCTTTTATTTTATTTTCTTCCGCTTTCTCGGCCACCAAACAGAGAAAACTGGAATTACCGAAAACCCTAATTTCATAACACAGGAATACAAGAACAAGAAAAGGTAATTCGGAGGTAATTAGTTTTACCGTAGTCGGCGCGAGAGCGTTTTCCGACAAGCTGAGAGATCGACTGCGACGGAGGCTGCCGTGAGTCGCTGTACCTCCAATAAGCGTCCGCCATGTGTTAGAGAGAGAAAGGAAACCCTAAGAGAGAGAAAGAGATGAAGAAGTGTTTTTCACAGAGAAGATCGGAGAAGGAAGAAGCGGCAAAATGTAAAGAAGACAACCTAGTCTACTATATTTTGTTTCTTCCTTTAATCCTTTTAGGTCGTACTTTCTTTCCCTCTGTTTTTCTATTTGATAGATATCGATTAAGTAAAAATTTCAAATAATCGTACTTTACTTAAAAAAATAAAAATAATAATCGTACTTTTATTTTTAAATTAAGCTATTAATATTAAGTTGATATAGCTTTGTTTGTTAATGTGTTTTTGGAGAAATTTTTTGTTTTTGTCTTAAATAAGTGTTCTCTTATGAATGTTGTTTGTTAAAAAAATTTTGTTTTGAAAAAAAAAAATAAATAAAGAAGAAGAAGAAAAAATCTTTAACAAACAAATTCTATAAATATTTATCAAGTAAATTATAATGATTTAATTTAAAAACCATGAGGGTTAGAAAATTTATATATTAAAATATCCTAAATTTTTTAGAAGATATTTATATAATCTAATATATTTCAGGTGCTTAAAAATATCCTTTCTTGTACTTACAACAAAATAGGGTTATTTTTAGTGTGATTGTGTTTTTAGAAAATGATTTTCTGTGATAGTTGTTAGAGGAAGGAAAATAAATTTTGAATGTAGCAAATATGAAAAATGAAAATGCAGTGTTAAATATGTCTTGGATAATGTTTTTCTCTATTTATATTGATATTTATTCTTAAAACATGTGACTTTTATACATTTTTAATAAATTATGTAATTTTCATATTCATTTTTAAATATACATATATGGAAAATGCATGCTATAAAAACGTATGTAAATTTAATAAATTGAGTTTAAAAGTTCTTTCTTAGCCTAATTTTAAAGAAAACTTTGTCTATATATCTCTGGGTTTTTTTTATTCTTTTTATGTTTTTCTCTTTACTGCCTGGTCCAGGAAAAAAAAAGGCAATAGGCTCTTTTAATATTATGTCAAGCAATAGGGAACAAATAATTGCTGTTCTGACGTACTTTTACAATGCTTGGAATAATTCTATACGAAAAAGAATTAAAAAAAAAAAAAAGGCTTTTATTCAATTAAAGAAAACAGCTCTAGATCATCATCAGCATCATATCAATGATGTTATATTCTCTTTTGGTATATTTGCTAGATTTTGTTTGTCAGGCCGAACAATAGTAAGATTATATGGATTGAGATGGTGTGTCAGAAAAGAAAACAGAAGAAATAAACAAAAGAAGGAACAAAAAGATTTACGTGGTTAATCCTAATTAGGTATGTTCTCAGATTTATTCCAGTTTTTTCATTATGACGAAGTTAATAATATATAAGAGTTTACAACATGATCAATATATATGTAACACCGTGCTTTAAACACACGACAATTAAATCTAAAATTGAGGTTTATTAAACACCAAAAGGATAATTAAGATAAATTAGTCAAATGAATCAATAATTAATATGGGAGATTAGACAAGAGGCTATTAAATCCAAAGGAATGTCAATACACTTGAAATAAATTTTCAAACTGTGATGTTCCGTTCGAACAGGACTTACCTGCGTTCAAACGAAAACGAATAAAGCCACGTGGTTGGAATTTTAAAATAAAGTTAAGATATATAGTTATTCAGCTCAGGCTTGATGAATAGTATTTTGTGGACCAGTATTATTAAAAAAATAATTTTTTTTTTTAAAACACATCTAACTTGATTGAGATTACTGTTCATTCAGCTTAGACTAATATATATCATGATCTTTAAAATATCGTTCAAATGAAATTGCTCCCGTTGAACAAGCATGTCTAGTAGCAATGCTCCACCTCTCAAAATAATGAATTTTACCTATATCATTTATGTGAGAGACGAAAGTATTTAATAATTTATGAGGTTAGATTAAATAGTTTATAACAAGACAGAAATTTTGAATTCCATTTTCATCTCGAAATCGAAAAGCATCAATGGCTTCCACTTCTAAAATTTGTCACCCTTTTCTTAGTAGATACATGAACAAACTGTGGTGGGTCAAATCCACATCTTTCATACGAAGAATAGATAGTGAGATATTGTGAAAAGATGTTCCTGTGTTTATTTAAAAATTAATACGGTGCTTAGAAATCAAATCACTACGAAATTCAACTTAATTGAATAACAGATGGTTTGCCTGAATTCTCGCTCGAGGTGATTGACAAATTATTTTAGAGTGATAATAGAAATGTGATTAGTTTAATTATTTTAAAAAATCAAAAAAAATAATATATAAAAAAAAATCTGTATTAAAAAAAATCTCGTGGATTGACATAAACATAGATTCTTTGCTGTGAGCTAAGTTTTCTTTTTCACTGTTTCTTAACCACCAAACCTTAAGGGTGTTGTCAAAGAATTGGATTGTAGTTAAAAAATTATTGACTTTTGATGTGATATAAAAAATATATATATATTATAAATTTTTGTATAGAAAAGTGAAATTTTTTTTTATTAATAAGTATTTATTTAAAAAATAATAAAAAGTGTTTGATATGATATAAAAAAATAAATGTTAAAAAATATTTAATTTCCTTACCTAAAGGTATATAAAAAGAGTGAATGCGTGCATTTTATTTGATAAATGTATTAGTTTTTACCCTTTTTCTTTTTCATCTGTTAAATCAGACAAGGTTATTAATCATCATTTTTGTTCACCATTTTTTCAAAATAATCTTACTCTCTGGTACGTCTTCATATTTAGCAAATGACTTCTATGAGAAAAGCAAGATATCTGCATGAGAAAAAGATAATTTACTTTTTTTTTTATTGGTCTTTGTCATTTTTTTGAAGATATGTTGGCATCTTCTCACAAAAGCAACATTCTGAATCTTCCTTCTACAATGATAGTGATTTTCTTAAACGTTTTGTTGTATTGGGGACTCGGGAGTTTCAGAGAATGGTGAGGAAGAAAAGAAGATGTGGTGAAGCCAATGAGAGATTCTGGCCATAAGTTGTACTAAGGTAAAAACTCTACCTTTTTTTTTTTTTTTTAATAGTTTTGTTATACCTACTAATTATAGACTACGAAAATAATGTTAGATTGATATGATTTGAATTTAGATTTTGGTGGGTGTGTTATTTAAACCCATTTCAATTTTTTTCTTTTTATGTCATTGTGTTAGTCAAAATTATTTTGAAAATTAAAGTTAACAATTGCAAAATACAAGGCTACATATGATATACATCATAATTAGAAATAAAGAAATACCCCACTTCCACTTTCACACTTTTAAGTACACATTTTTTGATCTAAACTAAAAAGTATTATTGATTCAAAATTCAAATTAATTTATCTAAAATGTAATGATCATTTTAGTATATCATATTTTCTCAATTTATAGTATAGATTTTAGATATAATATAACAATTATAGTGATATACAACAAAGGAACCAAGCACGTGCATTGCACGTGCTTCCAACTCTTCTTTGCTTGTGAGCTAAGTTTTCTTTTTCACTGTTTCTTACCACCAACCTTAAGGTGTTTGGCAAAGAATTGGATTGTGGTTAAAAAATTATTGACTTTTGATGTGATATAAAAAAAATATATATATTATAATTTTTTGTATAGAAAAGTGAAATTTTTTTTTTTTAATAAGTATTTTATTTAATATAATAAAATATTTTGATATGATATAAAATATAAAAAATAAGAATGTTTTTTTTTTATTTAATCAAAACTCATAAACTGTAAATTCATGACGTTGGCCAAACAGGTCCTTTGTCTTTTTTTTTTTGTTTTTTTAAGTCGGTCCCTTGTCTTTATCAACCTCATTTGTCTTCCCACCTAACCTTGTCTAAGTTGTCTTTATCTTCTTCTCTTCTGGATATTTGCACCGTCAGCTGTTTGAAATTGTTACTCTAATCTACCCTTCTTATATAGTTTTCACCCCACGACCCATGCTATAAGTTCTTATCTCTGAGAGCAGAAATCATCCTTCAAGTATGAGAATTTATTACACTTTTCCAAGCTTCCACGTTTTATAAAAGTTTCTTCCATTTCACCAGCTTACTATTTGATTTTGTTTTTTGTTCCTTGGGTCATAACTTTTCAGTTCAATGGAGGACTATGCTGGTCGTCCCTTGTACAGCTGCAGGAACTGCCAAATTCCAATCGCACTTCGCACTGACCTTCTTTCCAAAGCTTTTATTGTAAGTTACAACTCATTCGACTTCAATTTTCTTGGTGACATTTTGTAATGTCTCTAATTTTCATTTGAAATAAGCTATTGATCATTATGTTCGAATCAGTCAGTCTTTGATTGCCAATTTGCCACACTAATTATTTGGTTTTGTTCTCTTTGGTACCAAAATAATCTGAAACCTATGACCCAGAGAAATTCTTGGCATGCTTATGTGCCAAGGAACCAACTGGAGGAGGGTAGGGGAGAGAGAGAGAGGCAGAGAGAGATCTTAGTCAATCAAATAGTGCTTTACAAAATGTTCCTCACTTTTCGGGATCTTACTAAATCAAATAATGCTTTAAAAAAGGTTAATCAACTTATTTATTGTCGTTTGGAATCTTTTTGGTGATCTTCACCATCTAACCATGTGTTTTTTTCAAAGTTCCATTCATTTTCCAACTCTTTGTAAGTCAACTGTCCAATTCCATTTCTTATTCCTAACAATCATCTTGCAAGTTTGATCCTCTGGTTCAAAGTTCTCAGTTCGATGGCAGAATTTAGTGATAGAAATTGCAGAAATCCTCTTGCCCTGCACTGAGATATGCTTTCCAAAGATTTTTTGGTGAACAGTAATGTAGATCTTCTCTTTCAATATATATGACTGTATGATGTTATGTTTTAATCTTTCTAGTCTCAAATCTGTTGCATATATAGTTTCGTTTATGAATAATATATTGAAAGTAGTAAGTAGTTGAAGGCCATACTGGTTTAGATTTCTCCCTCAAACTCTATAGTGTTAAGCATAGAGCAAAATGTAAGAAGCTGCAAAAGAAGGGATGACTATTAACTGAATTCCTTTGTACAGAAAAATTGGTTTAGAGATTGCATGTTGTATACAATGATTTATTCAAATCAGGCTGAATTTTCTGAAACCGAATCGTATGTTAAATTTGTGGTTACATTTCTTCATGTATATTTGTATGTATCTACATGTTCAATTGATATGTCCCCAACTTTTTTCCCATTACTTTTGTTCAGGGAAAAACTGGGCCAGCATATATGTTTGCACATGCAATGAACATCATTGTGGGGCAAAAAGAAGACAGGAAGCTTATTACTGGTCTGTTCACTGTTGCTGACATCTATTGCAGCAATTGTGGTGAGACATTAGGCTTCAAATACCTACGGGCTTATGAGGTCAGACAAAAGTATAAGGAAGGGAGGTTCATAATCGAGAGAGCGAAGATTGCCAAGGAATATTAACAATCCCACTATTATAAGTCAACATCGATATATTAGAAAAAAAAAAAGTCAACATCGATAATAATTCCATTATGAGGAAGGCCCTTGTTTCACAGTTTTACTATACATGCCTGTATTTGAAACTTGAAAGTTGTGTTGGATACTGTTGTTAACTCTTGTGGCTCCTTTGTACTAAAATCAATGATAAGACTATTATTCCCATGAGAGGATGGCTACATGTTACCAGAAAGATTTCAGGAAACCTACGATGATCAAAATCTGGTGAGAGAGAAATTGATTTCCTTGTTGGATGCTGATTGTTAAAATCTTGGAAAATGAAATCCCCATCCCTCTTTATGCAGTGTGTTTCATTTTCTCTAGGGGCCAAACAAACTGGTGTAAAACTTTGCTATGAGTTGGGGGCTTGGAATGGTCCAGGAATGTACTTTTATTCCCCAATTCGTTTATCTCAAGATGAAGTTTTTTTTTTTTTTTGAGTGAATCTCAAGATGAAGTTGAGACGCTTAAAGAGAGCATGCCATGGTCCTTCATTTTTTTCTTCCATTAACATCATTACTGAGTTTTGGAATTTCTATGGTATAGGAAACTCACATCATGAACAATAATTGTATCCTTTTTATTGGTTGAAGTTTTTCCAAGATTGGACTGATGTGGTGCCTGACTAGTCTGCAGTTTTGACGAAGAAACAGATTACTTAAAGATGGTTGAACAAATTCAATCCACTATAGTAGTTTCGCACGTTTGGTTGAAAGTTTGTCCCTGATATGATTTTACCTTAGTGTTTGTTTTAGATTATTGTTACCTACTACATTCTTATTTTATTGGATTGATGTGATAATGTTTATCAACCTTTAGATGCATATATTTTTTATTGCCAAAAAAAAAAAAAAAAAAAAAAGAAACGTATATTTTTAACAATAAATTGATTCAAGAATTAATTCGCAGTACCACATGTTAAGGTATTGATTAAATTACTAAATTTATAACTTTTTATTAACTTAAACTTTTAGGATAAATAATAATTTAACATGGTACTCAAGGTCCTGAGTTTAACCTTTTGACTTCGTGATTTATCTTTTTCTTAGTAACTTAAACTTGTCATTTTTTTTTTCTAGTTTCTTAAACTTGTGATTTAATATGCAAATAATTGTGCCAAGTATTGAACTCAAAAGATAAGGTTGACCCATTCTAATTGAATCAGCTGATCTTGTGTCCCCTAGAATTTTGAACACAAAAGTGCCAAATTATTCTTCTTCCTTTTTGTCTTTCTACTCCTTTCGATGTCTTGGAAGTCAATGTGCCCATAGTTTTTCTTCTTCTTAATTACCAAACCAATAGAGGAAAACTTCAACCATAATATATGCCCATAGTAAATTTCCTTTCAAACAGAGAGCAATAATGAGCTATTCTCTCTCCTATGAAAGAGACGTTCAACCCCTATGCTGCTTGGGATAAGGATGTTTCCTCCTCCGCTCTCACTTTCCTTCCTTCTCCTCTCCTTTTTGCCTTTGCAGAGGCTAAACCCATTCCTTTAGGGGCTCTATCATTCTCTTCGAAGACCCTATTCTTGAACAGCATCCCCATCGTCCACTCTTCCACCATTATATGACCGGTTTCTGCCCCTTTCACTATCCGCAACCTTTGATCTACCATCTTTTTAAAGTTTTTGGATTTGGTTTTGAACTATCCGCAACCTTTGATCTACCATCTTTTTAAAGTTTTTGGATTTGGTTTTTTCAAAACCAAATCTATCAACTTTGGAAAGTTCCACCATCACACGTGGCCCTCCACTATGTTCCTAGGCCCCACCGCTTTGTACCGCTATCAGACAAACATGCATCGGAGCGTGTTCTACACATGCCTGCGAGTAGATCTCACTTGTGGGCGTGTCTTCTGTACGCGTGGACTGTCTTTCACCGCACGTGTCGCTCCGTCGTCACTTTCAATGGTCTCCTACAATGGTTCTCGGTCGTCTAACACTCACTGCCAGCGCGTGGTCTTCACGCGCCAGCAAGTGGTCTCATGCCGGCTAGAAACAAGAGCTTCTCTGCTGTCCCCCGCCGTTGCTGTTCTTTTATTACTTTTTTATTTTTCCTTGTAATTTTCTATGTTTTGTATTGCGTTGTTTTTGCTATCAACTTAACCCGAATCAATTAGGCTTGAGACTCATAGTCTGTAATGGAAACTCTTTTTTCGCTATTCTTTCATTTGGTCTATTCAATTTCTTTGAAAGCTGAACTAGATTTAAGTTTCTTAGTCTGTTCAGTTTTCTTAAAAACTGTTTTCTTAAAAACTGGACTAGATCTAAGGTCCCGTTTGATTTGCGGAATAGACCCTTGGAATGGAAAGACTATTCCCATTCTTTTATTTGGTAAAAGCTTATTCAAAGGAATAAGTATTTCGTTGGAATACTTATTCCCTTACGAAGAGGAATAGCTATTCCTTTCAAAAATGGGAGGAATAGCTATTCCTTACGGAATTGACAACATTTGTCCAAAATAAAAAATAAAAATTTATTTTCTTCTTAAATTCAAAAAAAAAAAATTAAAATTCAGAAGGTTGAGTCGTGGATGGCCAACCACCCATTGGAGTGATCGGCCACCCACTGTGGTTTTACTATTTTTTAAATTTTTTTAAAAAAAAAAATCTGAGTTAAAAAAAATATATAAATAAAGTGAGGGGTTTTTTGGTAATTTTATTTCAATTCTTATTAAAGCATATATGTTGTTACCAAACCAAAGAATAGGAATAACTATTCCATTCCACCCACCTCTTATTCTTAGGAATAACTATTCATTTTCCTAATGGAATACTCATTCCGCAAACCAAATGAGGCCTAAGTTTTTAGGAGTATTTGTACTCTTCATGATGGTTTTATCCATCATATCGGGCTGCAATTTTCATTTGTCGCATTCTCAAGTTACTTCCACCTTTATGGGTTTCTTGTTGGACTGTGATATGCTAGTGGTCTGTCTGGTTTAGATATGCCTGTTAATTAGCTTTTTGTTGTTTTTATGGTTGATTGTAATTTGTTGTTCATATATATGAACTCACAAAAATATATTTATGTATATATATGCCCATAATGACTTCAAGGTTGACACGTCAAAATATCGGAGGATGCGCGTGTTAGCAGGAAGGCAGGTGCGCACGTGAGCCCTAGTCCTCTAACTAGGTCATCACTAAATTCAAAATATTGCACAAGATAACGCTGTGACGAATTTGAATAAATATTTATTTCATACTTAAAGATTTAAAGTTGGTTCAACTTTGTGCTATATTTTTATTTTAAAACATTTTACAATTTTAATATGATCATCTCAATTAATTTTTAGATTAGTTGTTATTATAAAAATAGCAATGCTTGTTATTCTTTTTTTTTTAATTCATTTTTATATACGTGGACAAAGATCAATCTTACAAATATAAAAAAAAGTTTTTTTTTTTTAAAAAAAGGACACATGTAAATATGAATAAAAAAAAAACAATTAACATTTTTCTTATAAAAAAGTAATGATGTATATTACACCTCATTTACTGAGCTAACATGGCAATGTTTATCATCTCTTAAATCAATTCTGTTAAAAATATATATATATATATAAGAACCGATAAATTTTATCATATCTGCTGGGTGAAATGAGATGTAATATTTAACATTATAAAAAAAAATTAAACAATTAATTAAAACCATAACGAAAAAAAAAACCCATCACGTCAAACATTATGAAATAAGAATATAATTTAACACTACTCACAGCAGAAAAAGGATAAACAAGATTTGCCACCTCCTTTCTAGGAGTTGTGCTAGGCGTCCGTCCGTTACGGACGCCTAGCGTCCGTTTCCTTTTTTAAAAAAAAATAAAAATTCAAAACTTCATAAAAAACAGGTTTAAATTTATCAAATCTCAATTTTATTTTTTTCTATGGTTATGAAATGGGGATGAAATAAGTCCTGAACCTGTTTTTTGTTAAAAAAAATATTTTTTGTTATTTTTTACACTTAAAAAATAAACAAAAAATATTTTTTTTAACAAAAAACAGGTTCAGACTTATTCATCCCCATTTCATAATCATAAAAAAAAAAAAAATTGAGATTTGATAAATTTAAACCTGTTTTTAGTACTAAAAAATGATTTTTTTTTTATTTTTTATTTTTTCTTTTAAAGAAAAACGGACGCTGGGTGTCCGTCACAGCTCTACGTCCTTTCTAGAGGTACTCATTGCTGAAAATGAGGCTTTCTCAGTCTTTGAAGTTAAAAGTCTAAATCCTAAGGCAGCTGCCAGCCGGCGACAATTACAGCCCTGGTTTCTACCCAAAAGGTCAACAAAAGGAGAAATTACCCCAAAAAAGGGGTTGCCAAACAGGTAGTGTACAATGAATCTGAGTCAGAGTGGTCAGGTGAGCAATGAAAAGAAAATAAAAATCGAAAAGTTATTGATTTATTTTCTTAATAATTTTCTTGTATTGGTTAACTGGTAATTAAGCAATAAAAAGTTATAATAATTTTCATTCTGTAAGCAAAGAATAACACTTGATTTTACAGCTCAGCTTTCTTATCCAATTTTACACTTACATATTCATATTCATTCAAAGAATTCTTTTCCTCTCTCCCTTTCTCTTTGCAAGGATTTTATCTCAAAATTCAATGGGCTCTTAATAAAACTTTCAACTTATTCTATATCCAATAATTATTTAGTGTCCTTTTTAATGTCCTTGTTGTTTACTTTTAATAGAATTATGTCTCTATCGGACCCATTTCTTTATTCAAACTCAATTTATTTTGTGGAATCTTTTACTCAACCTTGTAACCCACTTCGGTATAATCTTGCACGCTAACGCTTTGGTGTTCTTATCTTTTTTGTTTCTGACTTTTGGGTCATCATTGATGAGCTTGTTGTAGGTAAAGAAGTTATATATTTTCCTGTTCTTCTTCCATATTTTGGGTTTCAGCTTTTAAGCTTTCTGTTCTTCTGTGTTATTGATTTTTTGTTTTTTCTTTCTTGGGTTTCTGGGTTGGCTGCAGAATTGTTGGTTGATGGCGGAATTTATAGGGCCTCGATTGTACAGCTGTGGTAATTGTGGGAACCATATTTCGCTTCACGATGATATAATTTCCAAGGCTTTCCAGGTGAGGCTCCTTAATCTTTTACTTTTTATCTTTTAATAATAGGAAAAATCCCCAGTAGAGATTCAAGTGTAGCAGATTGTTCTTGGAAATTGTGAGGAACCCTTGAATGGAAAAGCCTCAAATTACATATACCAATTCTTGATTCACCAAAAAAGGATCTATATATGTTGAATTCAGACCCAAATGAAAACAAAAAAAGGGGATGTTTGACTGTTTGTGTTAAAGGAGATGTTTAGGGCAGAGAATTTGCGTCCAACATTCTATACTTTTCCATAATTGTGTTATATTTATAGGGAAGACATGGGCGAGCTTTTTTGTTCTCCCACGCAATGAACATCGTGGCAGGGCCAAAAGAAGACAGACATCTCACGACTGGTCTTCACACTGTTGCTGATATCCATTGTTCTGATTGCCGTGAGGTGTTGGGGTGGAAGTATGAACGAGCTTACGAGGCATCCCAGAAGTACAAGGAAGGAAAGTTCATTCTTGAGAAGTCGAGGATCGTTAAGGAGAACTGGTAGCAATACATTACTGTTTGTTTCATGAAGTTCATCTTGTATAGGAAGTTCTTACCCATATGAAAAATTTGTAATTGTTTCTCATTGTTCATTCTTGCAATGTGCTTATGTCTGGAAGTTGTAATTTGAATTTTCAATTCCCGAGTTTATAAAATTGTGATATTGCTCAGAAGTATGCCATTTTCTTCTCTGTTTAGTTGCTCAAGTATGATGCATTACAAACGTTTGGGCTTAATTGGTAAGAAGCAGAACATTGGCACTGACAAATTAGGTGTATCTTAGCTAAAAAATGAAGGTTTAAACATTTTTTCATTACAAACGTTTGGGCTCAATTGGTAAGAAGCAGAACATTGGCAATGACAAATTAGGTGTATCTTAGCTAAAAAATGAAGGGTTAAACATTTTTTTTTGTACTTGTAGTAAATCATAATACCCATTTGGTACTTCAATACCTGTATTAAAAGTGTAGTCTTGGTACACATAAAGTATACAAAAGGATCGTTTAAGTAAGGGAAGAAAAAAAGTACAAGAAAATCATTATAGCTAATCACGAAGGGAGCTAAATAAGCAATTGTCTAATAAAAAAGAGAAAGAAAAAAGAAAGACTTAAACTCCTTTAGCGTCCTTTCTTGATCCTTGAAATTTCTATTATTTTGCTCATTTCAAAGGCACCACATGAAGCAAGAATGCACTATTTTCAGCACAACAGCACTTTGAGAGCTACCACCTATCTGTCAGCAAGTGAACAAATCAACCACTCGAAGAGGTATAACCCAAGATAACTCAAAGCGACTAAAGATGATATTCCATAAAACACATAGCAGCCTCACAATGAAGAAGAATATGGTCCACAGACTCCCCATGCTTTTTGCACATACAACATCTGTCAATCACAATGACATGTCTCTTCTTAAGATTGTCTAGGGTAAGAATCTTCCCAAGAGCCGCCGACCAAATAAAGAATGCCACTTTTACAGGCGCCTTGATCCTCCAAATACTCTTTTAAGGAAAATGACGAACATCATTACACGTTAGAACCTTGTAGAATGATCTAACATCAAACTTCCTAGTTTGATGAAAATGTTTTTTTAGTACTTGTGGTTTACATGAAAGACAAATGACTACCTCAATTTCAAAAAGTATTATGGGTAGTACCTGTAGTAAACCATAACACCCATTTGGTACTTCCGTCTGCATTCCGTCAAAAAATTTAATAGAGCGCCACATTACCACTACTTAAAATGCGACAAGTGTCCAGTGGGCCAGGTATAGAGGACAAATCAGCAGCTTCTTAAAGTTTGAACGCCACATCAGCTAGAAAATTAATAAAATAATAACTTAAAAAAACAAAACAAAAACAATTTTTTTAAAAAAAACTATGGGGGTGGCTGACCATCCCTATAGCTCACTGAGCCACCTCCTATGGCCTATGAGGGTAGTTTGACTACCCAAATGACCCGAACCACCCCCAACTTGCAAAGGGGGGTAGCCAAAACCACTTCCAAAAGCCAATGAAGGTGGTCGGCCCACTCCAGGGGGGGGTTTTGGCTTGGAGTGGTTTCGGCCACCCTTTTTTTTTTCCACTTTTGCAAGTTGGGGATAGCCGAACCACCTCTAAACTGGTTGGTTTGGGATGGCCAAAACCACCTCAGGGCCAAACGGGGGTGGCTGGCCACTCCCATTGGCTCTTGTGGGTAGTTTCGGCCACCCCATTAGCTCTTGGGGATAGTTTCGGCCACCCCCTTTTGCAAGTTGGGGGGTAGACAAACCATCTTCCTTGGCCAGCCATAGGGGGTGACTCAAGGCCCAAAATGGGGGTGGCTAGCCACCCCCATAGTTTTTTTTTTAAAATTTTTTGTTTTGTTTTTTTTTTTTTTAAGTTTTATTGTTATTATTATTATTATTATTTTATTAATTTTCTAGCTGACGTGGCATTCAAATCTTAAAGAGCTGTTAATTTTGCCTCCCATACTTGGCTCGCTCGACACACGTCGCATTTTAAGTGCTGGTGATATGGCACTCAGTTAATTTTTTTGATAGAATGCAAATAGAAATACCAAATGGGTATTATGGTTTACTACAGGTGCCACCCGTGACACTTTTTAAAATCAAGGTAGCCATTTGTCTTTTATTTAACCCACAGGTATTAAAAAAGTGTTTAACCAAAAAATGAAAGTATTTACATTCTGCACAAAAAATTTTCTTTCTATTTTAACTAAGAATTTACATTTTTAGATATTTATTTTTACTATTCTATTTAAATATTATTTCTCAAGAAATTTTTTTTTTTTTATTGGGAGAAGAGAGACCGTTAGAAATTCACAAATGCTTTCTTTTTTACATTTGATGGTTGAATAGTGGTCACCAAATTTGGTAAGCACTATAGCAGTTCACCAAATGTTTCTCCAAATTCCTAAGACGGATGCAACTCCTTTTACTCACATTTTAACATCCCGACTATCCAAATAAGAATGCTCTTATAAGATTGAACCACATGATATGGTTGAAAGCATGTTAGTCTTTTTTTGTTTAAATGTTTTAGTAATTTAGGCACATGTCAATTTAATAGATTAAATTAAAAAAAGATTATTCTAATTCAGTTTTGAGAAAAATTGTCCAATACTTTATATGTTTCCGCAGTTTATTATGTAGTTACAGTATTGTTTATAGATCCTCTAAATTGTTTAGTATAAGGTATTACTTTCAAAATCTTAAATCATTATTTTTTTAGTATTGAATTGTTTGGATTCAATGATTTTATGCAATTTGAAAGTGACACTATTACTTTTCTTGATAAATGAGGTTGTTTCCATATCTACTTTTTGTTTTTTCAAAGCATAAATCTTATTTGTAAATTACTCAAGTTCTTCATTGTCAAAAGGAAAAAAAAAAGCAGGTGATGGCATCAGTGCATCACTCAACTGATGATCCTTCACTAGCATCTCGAGCCGAACATAAACAAAATCTGAAAATCCCCCGAGCCTCTATACGCTCTTAGCGCCTCGACATCAAACTACGTCGTTTCGCAAAAAACTGTATCGGATACGAAACGTCGTCGTTTCATTGTAACGTCATTAAAACGTGACGTTTTGAGCCACCACAGTCCGCATAAGCCAGCCCATTTCTAGAGAGGCAGTTAGAACTTAGAGAGAGAGAAAGATAGAGACAAAGAAATGTACTTGAAGAAGGCGCTCTGGGCGGAGGGAGTGGCAGCGGTGAAGGCGCCGTCGGAGTCGGAAACAGAGCAGGCTCCAGCGGCAACGGCGGTGCAGGAGCTGGTGAACTCGCTGAACCGGCAGAGAGTGTACAGGGAGGTGACTCTGGCGCTGAAAACGGGGCTCCGAGACGCCCGCGCCGAGTTCTCGTTCCTACGCGTGCGCGGCCTCCGCAGCCTCCTCAAGTTCCTCCGATCTGTCGCCCAGTCCGACTCCACCATCCAGCTCTTCTGCCAGACCCAGTCCCTCCCTGAGCTCCAAGGTTTCCTTATTCAAAAGCTTAGAACTTTATCTTAAAACGACGACGTGTTGTGTTTGTTCACTACCTGCTAGTAACAAAAATTAGGGATTCTAAGTTTGAATTATATTGCCTCAACTAGTTAGATTTGATGAATTGAAGCTTCTTTCCAACTCTAATTCCAAACGACGACGTGTTTTTCTCTGTGTTCATTGACTACCTGCTAGTAACAAAAATTAGGGATATTAAGGTTGAATCACATCGTGTCATCTAATTAGATTAGATTGCTGAAATGCAAGCGTGCTTCTAATTTAGTTGTTTGTGTATGAGTGAGTGAGTGAGTGAGTTCGAACTTAGATTGCTAATGCTGGTTTACGATGAAATAGTGGTTCCGGCACTGTTTCAACATTCACTGAAAGAACCAGAGGATGAGAGTGTAGAGAATTTGGATCATATATTTGGTGTAGAGCCATTGAAGATAACAAGCCCCTCAACCGATGCCGAAGTCGCACTTGCGCTTCGTGTCTTGGAAGGCTGCTGTCTGCTCCATAGAGAAAGCACAGCTTTGGCCCAACACCATAAGGCAATTCCGGTATCTTCTATATAGCCTTGCCTTTTTGAATAGATAACAACATGTGCTTCTATTATCTTGTCCATTAGCTTGTTGTTTTGTTGTTAGTAATTGCATGATGTATGAGATGTACTGTGAGATTTGAACAAAAATCGTTATGTCGAGAATGATTTAGCCATGTGAGTTTCATGTTGATCACAATGCAAATGAACCCTGCCCCATATGGAATCTGCCAGCAGGAAAAGTCTCCTATTTCCTTGTTTATTTGTAGAACGAAACAATGGATTCCACCTACCTTTTATGGATTCAGACTTAGAACTAGTTTTCTATTATGCAGGTTTTAATGAACATATTATCAACTCGTGGTGTACTCGAGCAAGGCGCATGCTTAGATGCTTTAATCTCCATAATGTTGGATTCATCAGCCAATCAAATGGTATTTTGACTGTTCTTTAGCTGTCCATTAGTTATGGATCAGACTTTAGTTACTCTATTTCAAAATCTATTGGCCAAACAATGATTTTTTTTTTTTCTTTCTAGCTGGTTTCTGATTGTAGTTAATAGTACCCTTTTTTTAAAAAAAATAAAAATTCTGTTTCAGTTAATCAAGGTATAATCAGTATTTTGCTACTTCTATCTATTGTATGGCCTTAATATTCATTTGAGTATGCTCAAGAGAGGAGATGAGTTTCTAGAATGAGGCTGATAAAGATTTGGCCAATCAAGGTAACCTTACTGGCCAAAGAGCATCGATCTTTCACTCTTGATGCTTAGCATAAATTTTGTCTGGATCTTGAAGCTGAAGAATCCTCCTGATATTTCTAATTGACTATTGTGTGTGATGAAGTTTTCTGTATATTCATTTTAACATGTGTGTGTACTTTGGTCCTTATTTACTAGGATTTTGAAGAATGTAATGGTATTGAGGAAGTTGCAGAGCTCATAAGAGACAAACAAGGGGATGAGAATCTCAGGTATAGGAAACGGTTGAATTTTATCCAACATTAACCTCCATTATGAAATGTGATGCAGTTCCTCTCTGATGGCAATAACAAATCTCTTTTAATTTCCTTGTAGTCCATTTCTCCATGTTCTATGTTTGCATTTTTCAAATACAGTAACAACTTATTAGCTGGCCTGCTGATTTGGAATATTACTATGGAACAATGGTGTACAAGAAGATTTTTCTCAACTTAAAGCTCTTCTAATGCTAGCCCCCAAAACATACTACAAACATGTCAGAGAGATTTTCACTTTATATAAGAAGTTCTATATGTTTGTCTCTTTCCCTCTTATCTCTCCTTATGAATCTTGATGCCCCTTTTCCTTTTCCTTTTCCTTTTCTTCTATCTGAGTGGTTGTGGTCAAGTTCTCTTTTTTATCCGTCCAATTCAAAAAACTGACCCACCATTGTAACCTTAGTAATCTTCCCAATGGTTTAGAGAGTTGGTCTTTGGAAGTGGTCCTTTTTGTAACCATTTTGTTCTGTTCTTCGGGTTTTCTTTCCAAATGATTGTATGGCATGAAATTTGTAATCTAATAAGTGAGTTCAGAGGAGATAAGTTTCGAGAGACCAACTCTGTCTCTTTAATTCTATGTTAGTATATGTTGTTTTCAGAATATGAAAAGAATCTAAAAGTAGAGCTGTCAGCAAGACATAAAATTGGACGAAATGGGGTGTTTAGCCAAAGCAAGTTCCAATTATTTGCAAGTTTCTTTTCAATCAACTAGAGTAACCTTTGAAGTGCTTGCAACAAATTCTTTACAACACCTTTTCAAACATAGCTACTTGATTGCAGCCTTGCAGGCTTGCAGTGCTTGCCACCTTCTTTTCCTAGACTGCCATTTTTGTTGTGAGCTTTATCCATTTATACTGGCGCCTTTTTGACTCCGCATCTAACCCACTATTGATCTAAGAAATAAATTCTTGTCTACCTTCCTCTTGTTGATACCCTAGTTAATTTGGTTAGGTAAGCTGTGTAGGAGGTATTGTCATCATTAAGACTGGTGATTGTGCCTATTGACATATGGGTAGGATATGATGTACTGGTCCTGACTTCTTAATAATATCTCTCTTCCCTAAACCCCCACCCCCTCTTCCTTTTTGTCTGGCTGTGATAGTTCTTACTGATTCAATACATAGTGATAAGAAATGTCTTCTTCTTGTGATTAGGTTGAAATGTGGTGAATTCTTGTTGCTACTCATAGGGCATGTGAATGGGAGAGAAAGGCCCCCCTTGGCAGCCATTCACGAGGACGTGAGACGACTTCTTGGAGAGAAATCTGCCTCCTTGATATGGGCAGCCAGTCAATTTGGCTCAACACTTGATCCCAAGGAAAGACTGACTGCGTTGCACATCCAGGCTCGTAGGGTGCTCGAATCACTCGACCTTTACTGAATCTTAACATAGGAATATTGCTTTTTACAATGTTCAGTATTCCTAGTGGCGTGTCCATCTGTTGACTAGAAGATACAAATAGAAAAGGCCCCATTCTTAGCTATTTTTCTTTTCCTCTCTATCTGTAACCGGCTTTGGTATTGGGTTAAAGGCTAATCAAGGAAGAATGTTTCAGAAAGTTATCTTTAGAAACTTTACCCTTTTATTTTGTACAATACAACATGCAGCTCCAATGTCTTCTTATTTTTGCCCTCTTTTCATGTGAATAATCAAATTATTCAAAGTAGAATATATCTCCTCTGCTAGCTTGTGTGATTTATCATGTGCAAGAAAAACATGAATCTCAGTTTTATCTTCAATCCAACTGCATCCTGGGCTCTTTTGCATTCCTCTACCTTTCATCATCTGCCTTGTTTTAGCTAGATCACCCCATCTCCCTGCATAAGCATATAAGTTTGCTAACAGAACATGGTTCGCAGTATTATGTGGTTCCAACTCTATGAGCCGTTCTGCTGCCACTTCTCCCAATGCAACATTACCCCAGAAGACACATCCTCCAAGCAAAGCACTCCACGTTACTACATCAGGTTCCATGGGAATTCTCTTAATAAGTTCATAAGCTTCGCTTAGCTGGCCCGCACGACTTAAGAGATCAACCATACATGTATAGTGTTTCAGTGTGGGTTTCACTTTATAATATCCCATCATATTAAAGAGTTCATGCCCTGTTTCGAGCAATCCAGCGCGGACACATGAAGAGAGAACTGATAGAAAAGTCACATGGTCTGGTCTAAAACCATCTTCCAACATTCTACGAAACAATGCAATTCCCTCCTCTCCATGTCCATGCATGGCATATGCTGTAAGCATGGCATTATGAGAAACCAAATTAGGGTTCTTGATCCTGTTATAAGCCAGCAAGGCATGCTTTATGCTTCCACATTTCGCATACATGTCCAAAAGTGCCGCTCCGATGTGGATGTCTGAGTCATGACCACATCTGATTGAATGCGCATGAACCTGCTTACCTCTCTCAATTGTGGCCAACCTCGAGCATGCTGGTAAAATTATTCCAACTGTGTATATATCAGGCCTCAGATTTGAAGTCTGCATTTCAGTGAACAATTTCATGGCTAAATCATAGTGGTCATTTTCGACATGACCGGAAATAATACCGTTCCATGTATACACATTTGGCTCAAAGCCATCTCCTTTCATCTTTAGAATAAGGTCTTGAATATGTTCTTTCTTATTGCATTGTGCATAGCCAGAGATTAAAGCATTCCAAGTTGCTATATCCCTTTCACTTACTTCATCAAAAGCCATTTGAGCAGCCACCAAGTCTTGGCATTTACAGTACATTTCTACCAAAGCCCCACAGACGAAGGTGTTAGATTGCAGACCTCTAACAATGGCAAGAGAATGTACTTCCCTCCCTTGTCTCAAAGAAGCCAGATCAGCACAAGCACTAAGAGCGCTTCCAAGAGTAAACGCATCAGGTTCAAACCCTTCAATCAGTAAATCTAGAAACATGCTCAAAGCTTCATCAAACATGAAGCTAGCCGCATATCCGGAAATCATCGAGTTCCATGAAATTATATCCTTCTCAATGCCAGCTAGCTCCATCTGATCAAACAGCTCCTTGGCCTTGGAGATACCACCATTCTCGCTGTAGCCAACAATCATTGTATTGTATGAGACAGCATTTTTCATTGAAAACTTTGAAAATATCTTGAAAGCACTCCCCATATCAGTACACCTCCTATACATGTCAACTAGTCCATTCACAGCAAAAGGGTTAGACATAAGCCCATGTCTTGTAATATAGCCATGGAGTTCCTTGCCAAGGCTTAGCTTTTCTAGTCTAGCACAAGCAGGAAGAACGCTTGCTAGGGTTCGTGCATTTGGTTCAAATCCTGCTGCTTGCATTCTGTAAAGCAGCTCAATGGCTTCTTCATCATAACCATTCTGCGAAAACCCTCCAATAACTGCACTCCAAGAAACAAGATTGGGCATCAAATCATCCAAAGACATTCTTTCCAGAAACTCCAACGCCTCATAAACCATCTCATTGGCAGCACAAGCCGTGACAATAGAATTCCATGAAACGCAGTCCTTTTCGGGCATCTTTGCTAAAACCTTCTTAGCATCATCTAAGCTTTTACATTTGCCATACATATCTATCAGAGCATTAGCCACATATATATTTGAAGCAAACCGATACTTCACCACAATCCCATGTAACTGTCTTCCAAGTTCTACTATCCCAAGACCACTGCAAATCTTAAAGACTACTGGAAACACGAAAAACTCCAACCCAATATCTACGAATTGTAATTCTTGAAAGAGCAAAAGAGCTTCCTCAAAGAACCCCTGATCCACATGCAAGCTGAGAATGGCAGTCCAAGAGTACAAGTTTCTAAGCGGCATTGTTTCAAACAACAAATTCGCATATTCCAAACAGCCACATCTCCCGTACATCTGGAGCAACTTGGTTTCTATAAACTCATGCCCATGAAACCCAGATTTAATTGCGTGGGCATGTATCTGCTTCCCAAAACTTGGACATTTACAAGATTCAAGAATTGAGGCATATGTGCTTGAATCCGCGGGTTTGTCAGGTATGGATAAGTGGGTATGCTTGGTCCGCAGAGAAATGTGCATGGAATGGTGGGTTGTTTTAGGACCCTGAAAGGCGAGGCTATTGGGTTTGTTGGGTCCATTAGGGGCACGTGGTCGTGGTGGTGGTGAGTGACTCGAGTGAGTGATGGGTTCCAAAACTTGAGGCATTTCGGCTGGGACTGTGAAGTGAGCTAGTGCTTTGATGTAAAAGGACTATATTAACATATTAAGGCAACAGGCGGCTATTATTCTTAGAATGAAAGATTGTCGCTTCTGGAATTTGAGCAACGGTAATGCTATGTAACATACCAATATCTTACAAGTATCCTACATCAGTACAATTTATTATTAACTTTTTTTAACAAAGGCTGTTTCGAGAGTAGATTGGCACTGTCATATTGGTGGTGAAATATTAGTGTAGTATATAACATTACTTCAGGAAATTTCAATGTTGAATTTCATCCCTAATCACTAATAGACACCAATTAATCATGTTCCTTCTGAATACTTTTTCTTCTTTTCTTTTTCTTTTTTGTAAGTGAAACTTCACTTATCCCTCTTGATGTTTCGGCACTTTTACAATCGTACCTTTAAACTTTTAAAAGTTGCAATGTTAGGTTGCCATATTTCAAAACTTTGCAATGCTACTCATACTGTTAGGGTTTATGGTTAAAACAGACGGTAAACTGATGAAATTTTTACCCTGTAAAATTAATAAAAATACAAAACTACCCTTAGTTAAAAAATTAAAAATTAAAAATTAAAAATTAAAAATTAAAAAACAAAACAAAAAGTAAAACAAATAAAGAAAGAAAGCACTATGGTTGTGGTTCTGCCAGACCCACGGCCGGTCTTAGCCATGGCCTAGACTGTGGGTCTGTTGACCAATGGTTGAATCAGAATATGTTCATTTTTTTCTTTTTTTTACCAAAGGTATTTTGAGAATTTTGACATCTTTTGTTAGGATTTACCATTAACGAAAGGGTGACATTGCAAAGTTTTAAAACATGATAACCCGACATTACAACTTATAAAAGTTTAAGAGTACGATTGTAAAAGTACCAATACATCAAGGAAGTAAGTGAATTTTCTCTTCTTTTTTTTTTTTTTTTTGTAGGAAAATGATTCACGTATGACATTTTATCAAATCGTTTTCTAAAGCTCAAAACTTATCAATTTACTATTAAAAAAAAATCACATTTTTATCAAATAAATCATTTTGTTCATCCTTTATTAAATTTTTAATGATGATGTCTTGTTAGTAAAATTAAGACGTGTCTAATAAATTAGGAGAAGCATATGCTTTTCTAATAGAATTTCTCTAACTTTGTTAATGTTGTTAAAAAGCATGGGAAGCATGAGAGAAACACCCTTTTTTTTTAAATAGCATGAGAAAAACACATTTTTTTTTTAATAAAATTCCCTCCAATTATGTTAATATTGTCAAAAGACATACAACAAATTTTTCCGACTTTAGAGGAAATATTTGTCCCTTGTGTTGGTAGGAGGAATTAACCCATGAACATCTTTTATTCCAAGCAATAGATTGTTTTGCTACACATATTACTTGAGTATGGGAAAGATCTCGTCCAGTGTTGATCATCGATTGCTGACCACAAGTTTGGCATAACACTCCCTTAATTGGTTCTCACGTCCATCCTCTCGCCTGCACGGCTGCACCTCTCCTCAAAAATCCTTAACCCACTTCTCTCTCACCGATTATTCTCATACCATGATTTTTCTTTTAGCACGAACTCGCTAAAATTATGTTATTATTACTTATAACCCATAGGTATAATGGTATTTGAAGAGCTTCCTAAAAAACAGTTGAGGGAAAAATTAATTGTTCAAAATGTTTTCTTTTTAAAGCTTTGAGACCAAAAAAAGTTGATTGTTCAAACTACCATCTAATTATGTAAATATATAATACTGTCAACTCATATTTGGATGGTTAAATTACAAATTATCTCAAAAGCTCTCTCCCTTAATAAATGAAGTTTAACATATGAAATATTTAATTGAAATAGACGGTGAATTATAAAGACATGATTTGAAGTCAAACCTCTACTCTGATACTAAGTTAAATTACTACTTATCCCAAAAATTTAAACGAATAAAAAACAATAAACTTAATTGATTAATATCTCAGAGGGTGTGACATTTAAGGATGGTGACATTGATTTGCTCAAATTTTCCATCCTAATGGAAAACCAAGTTAGAGAAATTAAGCAGCTTATAAATAGTAGTGAATGCTTAAGATATTTCATTGAAGGAAAAGAAAATTTAGGAACTAGGATATAATTTCTATTATTTAAGGAATACCAACAAATTTTCATTGGATGCAAGACAGGCTTTTGGAACAACGGATAGTTTAGAAGTCGAATTTGAACCTTGACTTTACAAATTAGGTACCCTCCATTTCAATTAAAAAAACTCTATGTAATCTATATGAACTCTTTCTACTTTGCTACCTTCAAATTTTCAAAACTCTAGTCCTAAATGGAAACCCTAGAAAACCTGTTGGTAAAAAATACAATATTGAAAGGTTATGATTGGAAAAGTTATTTTGACGTCGTTTTGTTTGGCGAAGAGTTCTTGTAAGTTGTAACATCAAGTGAAAGAAGAAAAATGACAAGAATGAAAATGAAGTCTATAGTACCTTATATTATTGTTTGTCAATGGAAGGAAAAGAAGAGAAAAACGTGTGGAAAAAAATTGAGTTGAGGTTGTGTTATTATTAATTTTTTAAAACTATTAATTAAATTACTAGTAAAGAAATGGATTATTGCCTTATCACTATCTATTTTGCACCTTAATTACGATTTACGCATAATGCTTTTTCTTTCTCTTCTCTCTCAATTGATTTGACTTTCATGTGGAATGTGCGTATCACTAAGATCGTCTTCACACAATATCGTCACTAGCTACCAAAATCTCCAAACAAGGCGTCACGCAGATGACAATGTGACATCGTTTGATTGATACAATAAAATATATTAATTTAATCCAATCATAAGATTTACAGTAACTTTTAAAAACTTGAGGGAGAAAGAAATAATTGAACTAACCATGAGGAGATAAATGTAAATTACCTCAAAAAATTTATCCACTTAATAAAATCTGTTCTTTCTATTTCCCTCGATGCAAACACACGCCGATGCATGCATGTACGTACAATATATCAACAATTCTAGGAGTCCAAGTTCGAAAGCAATGAAAGCTTAATAATGGCTCAACCAAAAAAATTGGATAAGCATCAGAAAAATATAGACATATAAAAAATTAACGTCGGTAATTTTTTACACAACCTGCGAACTCGATATGAATTTAATATAAAATTAACAAGTTAAAATTAAAAAGTCTAATTCGTTTAATTAAATAGGTTGAATAAGAATTAATCCATATAATTTTATACATATGTATCGACACGATCTGAACTCAATATTCAACATTTAGGGATAACAAATTTTTTACACAATTCGCGAACTTGACATGAAATTAGCGAGTTAAAATTTAAGAATTTGACCCATTTAATTAAACATATCGAGTTAAAATTAATCTATATAATCTTATACTCATATATCGATACAAATTGTCACCCCTATATAAAACTATGTGCATATTGTGTTTAAAAAAACAAATGCTTAACTTCAAACTTTTCTACAACTTAATAACACGTATCAACATGTGATTTAATGGTAATGTTAACAATTTATTTGTAGTTACTAAAGTAGCTCTAATCACGTACGGATAAATGTTAGAGAAGTAATAAAAGAATTGTTACATTTCTAGAAAATGCCGTCCCAAGGCCATGAACCGTAATTATTGACTCTATTTATCGCCGACACTAGGGGCTAGGTTTTAGGGAAAGTTGGAAGTGTTTTCACCATCTCATTGACAAATTTGAAAGAGCAAAAGAAAAAGATTCAAAGACAAAGTAATGGAGTAGATAACTACGTTTGGAAAGAAAAGGACCTCCATGATGATGTGGTGCCCCCATCCATCAACCACTTTATTAAACCCTAGTGCTAAACACCTTAGACAAATAAAAAATAAAAACAAATAAATAAGGATATGAGTGAAGTTCAATGCACTATGTAATACAATATAGAAAAAAATGGCATGGAGGATTTGGGAAGTGGTCAGTGGAGGAGTTTTCACAGCACGCTAACCAAGAGGAATGTTTGCGGGACCCAAAGAGGGGGGGAATGCCAGTCAAGCCCTAGGGCTTCTTTTGTCTTTAAATAGTGAAAAAGAAGGAGAATAATTCATGGAAATGGAGCACAAAATGTAATGAATGAGACTTTAACTAGGAGTGGCTACAAAAAGAAACCTTTAGGTGAGGCACTGTAAGTGACAGTTAAAACTGATCTTAAACAAAACAAAAAAGAAGAAGGAAAGGGTGGTTTTTAATTACTTTCATAATTAGTTTATTTGTTCTTTTTATGGTTTTTGAAGTGGTATGGCATGTGAAGAAAAATAGTGCATGCATGTGTAATACCTAGTCATTCTTGTAGTTCTTCACATCCCATTGCTTCAAGAAGGTGCTTGAATGGGTGGAAGGGATCAGGCTTGCATGCTGTAGAAAAACTACAGCATGTAAGCTGTAAAAAAAATGAAGGGCCCAGATCCATTGAAATTTTTTTTCAATGAATTTGGGTCCTTAGATATCTACAGCTTCCATGCTGTAGTAAAAACTACAGCATGGAAGCCTCATCCGGGTGGAAGAATCTCTACGACCCAGACAGTGCTGATAAAAGACCTGACACTTCTGACCTGTTGGCAAGCAAAAAGAGAAAAAGAGAAAAAGGAAAAAAGGGAAAACCAACTTTTGCTGTAAAGGATTGACAGCCATCATTCCAACTCGCTTTTTTAAGTCCATGGAAATATATATAATTACCAATAATCAACCCACAAAACAAAATCCCAGTGTAATTAAAAAAAAGTTAATATAAGTCATTTGCTCAATAAGTTCGGTACATACTTCAGAATATATATATATATTACTAGCTAGCTCTTGCTACATAAAACATCATGGAACATTATTAATTTGTAGCAAGAAATATCATCATCAAGAACATGATCATCATCATCACTGAACTCTTTGCTGTGGTAGAAGAAACATTGGAACAAGATCATCATCATCATCGTCATCGTTTATCCTTTTTACCCTTTTGAAGCCAACCTAAAATAAAGCTTCAAACATCCACATTGATCACAGTGCAATGAAAGACAAAAGCCAAGGCAAAGTACAGATCAGGAAAAAAAAAAAAGAAACAAATTAAAGAAAGAAACCCATGTACCCTATTTGTTAGTTTTGATTAACTCAAAACAAGTCACCCACCAAAAAAAAAAGAAAAGAAAAACAAATTAAAGCACCACCCATTAATTAATTTTCTCTTTTTAATTCGAGCTTTATTTAATTTATTTATTTACCATGATCCTCCTCCTAACATCCCATTCCAATATCCTGCAGAATCTGCTCCCTGCCCTCTATTCTGCCCGAATTCGCTCGTCGGCGGAACCTGTTTCAAATCATCAATCGGAAACAACAGCCTTGCACCGCCACTCTCTTGCACTCCCTGAAGATGACTCCCATACCCGCCTTCAAAACCCTCAAGCGAAAAATTGAGCGTACTCGGTTTGAATTCTTGCATACCAAACCCGGACGAATACGAATCGGATATTACAGCTGGCATCGGCATGAAAGAACTCAACCCTCTTGACCCACCTGGCATCGTACTACTCTTGAGAAGTTCCATGGCTGAGAGCTGAGATGACGTGGACGAGGGGCTAGGGTTTTGGAAACTTGGTGGGTAAGCTAGGTTTAGATCTTGCCCTTGAGGGATCTTAGGGTTTTGAGAAGCAGAGTGAGGGGTAAGATGGTCATCTGGAAGCTTCTTTGCAGGTGATGATCTCTTGTTCTTCCTTGAGCCTCCTCCCACAGGAACATTTCTTAGAGACCCACCTTCAGTCCAATACCTTCTACAAGTCTTGCAGAAATATCTTGGCTGAGAGAGACTGTAATTATTGTAGTAACAAAATTTGGTATTTGTTGAATTGCACCTTGGACAGTTCAAAGCTTGATCTTTTTGTGGTCTTGCCCTCATAGCCCTTGAATTATTACCACCCTCCATGGGTTTGACTACTCCAATTCCCTGAAAACCAAAAAAAAAACAAAAAAAAAAGTATTTAAAAACAAAAAAGGAGAAGAATTTAAAGACAGAGAAAGTAGTAGGAAAGAAACAAGACAAAGCAAACGAAACAAATTATATTAACTTTTCTGGGTGCTTTATCAGATATTGGTGGAGAAAAAGAAAGGAAAAAAGTGCAGTACTACTGTCAAGAACAAAAATGAAAGATCTTAGAAGAAAGCAACACGGATTTCAAACATTAGTGGGAAAAAAAGGTAAGACTTTTAAAAGAAGGAATTATCAGAGAGAAAACCCAAAACAAAAATATTAATTCTTTGTAAGAAGAATTGATGTTTTGATACAGGAAGGTATTGAAAAAAGTCTCTTTACCTGTGGCCACTGAGCTGTATCCATGGATTACGAGGGAGAAAAAAAGGAAGAGAAAAAGCTATGAATGGTCTTCCAGGAGATGAAAATCACCCGCTTTTCAAGCTGATTGTCTTAAAACAAAGATGGAACACTAGAGAAATATGGTGTATGTGGTGGTTCCATGTGTTGGCCAACTATATCTGTGAGAGAGAGAGAGAGAGAGGGGTTAGTTTTGTCATTTGCACTCTTTTTGTAATCATACTCCATATGTTGTAACTTGTAAACGTTTGTTTTTAAATTTTAAGGGAATAGGTTTGAATTAGGCGTGGATGATCTCAGATTAATAGCTAAGTAATGAAACCAAAGGATTTACTCAAATCTCTAATACATAAGCTAATTTGTACCTATTTTCATGAAGTGTAGGTTCTTAAATAACCTGAATTCAGGTTGGTTTTTTTGACAAGAAAAAAAATTATTTACTAAAAAGGTGATATATTATTAATGAAATTGGATATATTTTTATCAAGTTCTTAAATTTTATATCTTAGAAAAGTTTTGAACTAAAAACTGTTTTTTAATTTAGTAAAGAATAAGCGTATTTTAAAGAGTAAAGAAAAAAACCTTTTATAAATGAAATTTTTTTTTGAATGCTTAATATCATGTCATCTTTTTAATATATAACATTTTTTAAATCGTTCGAAACAAAAAAACAACTTGAATTTATAAAATTTAAGAATCTATAATTTTCTTAAAATTGTAATGACAAAAGCTTAAGGTTCATTCTTTTTTTTTTTATTATCTTTTGTTTTTTCTTCTCATAACAAAAATATTAACAACCCACTTAAAAATAAAATATTTTTTATAAAAAAAAACAAAAATAATAGTATAATGTTTTTTTTCAAATCAAAGGTGAAAAAAAAAAAAAACCCTAAACATATTTAAAGAACCAAAAAAAAAAAACATTTATCTACACGCATACAGTGGAAAAGTCACCATTATACTATTTTCATTTTCAGTTGGTCAATCTTATTCTTTGCGGGTGTCCTTGTGCATGTGAAAGTGGACTTTAGTGGGCTTTTTCTGACCAGGGAATGAGGAATCGAGACATGATTCTTGCCCTTCTCGTTCTTTTCTTTCCTTTTTTTTTGTTTTAATAAAATTTTCTTTGATGGGAGAGAGAGAGTATACATTGGTCGGTTTCGGGGTTGAATGAACCTTGTGGCCAAAGAGCTCCCAAATTTTTTCACGGGACCTCTAATAGGTTCACTGAATGTGCTGGGATTCAATCGCATCAAAGCATACAGATAAAATTATATGAGTAAATTATAATTCAATTTATTCAATTAAACGAATTAAACTCTTTAACTATAACTTGTTAATCATGTTAAATTTATACATCATGTCAAAAATTGATAATCGTAAATATTGTATGTTAAATTTGAGTCGTATAATATCGAAGTAATAGTATAAAATTATATAGTCAGACCTTTCAATTATAACTAATTAATTCAGTATTACATTTTTGAATAGTGTCAAAAATTAATAGCCCTATCCATAATGGTGCAACTAATCATCTACTTCAAGTTCTTTCCAACATGCTATAGGGTATGATGATTTCTTGGATGAAAAATGTTAGAAATATAATATAAAAAAAAAAAGGTCTCAACAGATGGATACTAATATAATATAAAGCTTATAATTAAAAGAAATGCTAAGAATACTCATCTATTAATAAAACATTTAATATCCACAGCATTTTTCAAATCAGAAATAGTAAATTGCTCGTAAAGTCTCTCGCCATGATTGTAATATTAGACCAAATGGACCTTCAGAAAACATAATTTCTTAGGAAAGGACCCATTACTAGGACGTGAGAGAGAGAGAGAGAGAGGTAACGGTTGCAATGCAAGTAAGAAAGCGACAAGAGCAACTTCGTGTTTGGATGGTAATTTTCACCATTTAGGCATCGACAAGAAAATGTTTGGAGAGAGTCTTTCGTGACAAGGACTGCCTCCAACGCTGAGTGGTGTTCTCTTAAGAGAAAGGTGTTGTATGCATCCCTACCGACACGTATCAAGATTTTCAAGTGATGAATATAATTTCTGAATCATAATATATATACGCACCACGAACCCTATCATCACTCTTTGTGTCATTTTAGTACACATGCACTCCATAGTCCATTCAATCATACAAATTAAAGTCACGCAAAAAAAAAGTTGGATATTGAAAGTTGAAACTGATCAGTCATCTTTGAGAGTTTCCCTTACGTAAAAATTAATGTTTAATTAGTTTGATCACCAAATTAAAGAAAAAAATTTACAAAATGAAATTTTAAAACACTTTTTTGTTTTCCCATGCAGTTGGATAGTGTAAGAACATTCGCAACGGATGCTTTAAAGAATTTTTGTTTATTTCAAATTTTAAGACTGCATCTTAAATTTGTCCTCCATTCAATTTTTTTTCATCGTTTTTTTTCTTTTTTTAAAAAAGAATTTGGTACATTGTGATTCTTCATATATATGAAAAATTACTGTGTTTATCCTTGTTTTATTCATTTCTCTCTCTTTTAACCTAGTAAAAAAAATTCAATTTCCTTTTATCTCTTTATAATTCCTTATTCCGAGAGACTAATTCTCCGAATTAAAGAAAGAATAAAGAGTAATATTTTGCTGATACGAGATACTCTATTCACGTAGTAAAGTATATTGGAAAAAATTACCACACAATGCATAATAGTATTTCTCTAAAAAAAATAAAAAAAAATAATTAATTAGAACTGATATATTAATATTGTAAAATAATTATGAAATAAAATATTGTATATAACATTACTTAAGAATAAAATAAAAAAACTTACAAAAAAAAAATAGTATTTTTCAAAATAAAAAAGAGATTGACAGGTTTTTTTCTACCAACTGGGGCCCTCCTTCTTAAAAGAAAATAACAAAAATAAAAAATTAAGAAAATGTTAAACAATATTTCTCTTTTAAAAATGATTTAACGCTTAAATTCTAAAACTTTGTTATAATCAAACTCCGAGCCGGCTGTGTAAACGTGGCATAACATATGGAGGGGGGTCATGGAATGTCCCCTACAAAGATCCAATGAGGTAGCGAAACGTGGCTATTAGTGAGAGTTGAGAATATCTAGGTCTCCGAGAGAGAGAGAGTATGGGTCCCATCACATCAATCTGAGCGTGCGTAGTGCAGCCATGCTCGAGAATCTATCGCAACCGTCCGATGATTGATGATTGGTTCTACTTGAGTGCGTCACGTGTTGAAGTCCGTGAACACCATGGTGCTGGTGCGTCACACGTCACTAAAACCCTAATTACGGATCTCGAAGTCCGTGTTTCCATCTTTGCCGGTTTGCGTCACTCATCTGGAGCGTGACATAAACCCACGCCCTTTTATTTATTTATTTTTTTATATTTCGTATTTGAACTTTTTTTATTTCCTAAGCATTAAAGCATTTCTAGTGGCCTCAACAAATTTTACTAGCCAATTTAACTGAAAACCACATTTTCTCTATTTTAACCATCAACTTTTTTAAAGCACCTCTAGCAGCCTCAGCAAATTAACTATCCACTATCCACTATCACTATTCTATTTAAATATTATTTTTCAAAGATTTCTTTATTCTTTCTCAAATATTTATATTTTTAAATGTTTCTCTTTTACTAATCGTCATATTTTTTAATATTTGTCCTATCCCAACAGTCATGCTTTGAAAATTTTGTCTTTTTCCTAATAGTCATATTTTAAATTGTTATCTTATTCTAACGGTCATATTTTAAAAAATTTATTTTTTTCTTAAAAATTTGTGATAAAAAAAACATTTAGAATATTCTTTATATTATTATTAGTATGTGAGTTTTGTCATGGGAGAGGAAGTAAGAAGAAAAAGAAAAGGGGAAGGAAAAATAAAAAATAAAGAGGAGTGATAAAATATTAATTTTTTAAGATTTGATGAGTGAATAGTACTCATCAAATTTGATGAGTACTGTTCACTCATCAAATTTTTTTGGTTAAAGTGTTGAGTCCACTAGAAGATGATTTTTCACTTTTTGGTTAAATTTACTCAACAAAATAGCCAAAATGCTATTTTGTTGAATCCATTAGGAATGCTCTTATAAGGCAGAGGAGTACAACCAGTCGGAAAATGATAGTGGTAGTATAATTAATTTTTCTTGCATTTGTTTTATAAATTATGTGCTAATTTATTAGTGTAATGATTAATATGATAATTATTACATTACACGACAAGTATTATATATATCGTTAGTAAGAGTAAATATATATGTCAATTTTTATATTTATTTTGTATCAACTAAAAATAATATAGTTTTTAAAATTATCATTAAATTTATGATAAATAATTATTAACTTTTGATTCAATAATAATTTTAAAAGTTACATCGATTTTAGTTGACACAATATAGGTATGTAGATTGACTGTATCATTATTCTGTTAATAATAATCTATATTTTAGTGGCTAATATAACATGCTAAGAGTTAATTTGAGTGAAGTGCACACCGCACTTTTGGCCGTAAGGTTAGTTATCTTTTTTGGTTGTTCTTTGCTAATCATTAAAGGTAATTTTCTATTAAGTATCCTTGCCATTAGTAATTCTCTTAGAGCATTTTAGTAAGCTTTTTAAATATAATATTTTTTTAATTTTTAACTAAACACTCAAAAATTCTTATTTAACAAGCTCTTTATTTAAAGTTAAATATAATATTTGCTAGATTTAATCTTTAAATCTAAAGAGTCAAATCTAAATGTTAAACTTTTTTTAATATTACTTTTCAATTTTAGCCCCATAAACTTATTTTTCTATACTTTTTTTTCTCTCATTGTAATTAATGTTATTATAAAAATACATATTTATTTAAAGAGTTTATTATTTAGTAGTTTAAAAAAGTGATCTCTAAATTTTTTTAAGTGAATTTTTAAAATTAAGTATAAAAAAACTTTAAAAAGCTCGAGATTATCGAACTATAATTTTGCGTCGATCACTTTCGACATTTAGTTTAGTTAATTGGAAAGCTTTAAAAATTTTTAGATGTGTTAATGACGGTACACACTTTATTGCTACATAAATTGCTTCTCACCTTGTGTTCAAAGTGAACGGCAACATGCAAGTCGGCAACACATTTACGCATATGTTGTTTTTTAATAAATTAATGAAACGCTGCGTTTAAGTAAGTCAGTTAATGAGAACGAAACCTATGCGTTTCACGGGTGACTTTGGAGGTAGGAGGGACACCGGCGGCTAATAAAGGAATCTGTGCAAGAAGATGCTGTCCGATGAGCTCTATGACTGAGGATTCATCTGGTGTTACTGTTACGATTTTAGAGAAAACGCAATCTCAAATTCAAGGTAGATATTAATTGACAGGTGTTACTTTTCCAGTTTGCAATGGTAATATGGTCATTTTAGTTTAATTTATTGCACAAATCCAAATTGCAATGGTGTATATTGTGATTTCTGATTTGTGAAACAACTTTATACATATGGCCGAATCATGGATAAGTGAATCCCTCTGATCAAAATTGTCAATTTCTTAAATTTTTATATTTATATTGGTCTTTTAAAATTAATTGTTTATAAATATACGTATTTTTTGTTATATATTTTAATTATATTAAATAAATAATTGTTATCTCTATTTTAAAGTCTTGATCCCTATGATCCAAAATTCTGATTTTACCATTGCCTTAACGTATAGGAGTAACTTTTATGACTATGTTAACGTTTTTTATGGGGCATGTTTGGTAATGGGGTTCACTGCTCAGTGAAAGTTACTATTAATCATTTTTTTAAAATTCAAAAAAAAAATTTTATTTTTTATATCACATCAACCATTTTTTAACAATTTTTTTATTTTTATTTTTTATTACTATTAAAATAAAAAATTCACTAAAAAATAAAAATTTCACTTTTTCATACAAAAAATTTACAACATTCATCATACTTTATATCACATCAAAAGTTAACAACCCACCTACTCTAACCTATAACATTTGCCAAACATGCTCTTGATGTTTGAAACTTTAACATATTATAATTTATAAAGGTATGTGATACGAAGATGCAGCAAATCAAATGGTTAGTGGGTTCAATTCATTACGAGGTTTACATTAAGGAACTAATAGTTTGAGATTAAGATTCAATGTATTTATCTGTTTGAATTGTAAGTGTGAGAAGACTTTTATGAGGTCTATATGTCTAGGTAGATGTTTGGATAGCTCGAAATTTGCCAAAACAAATAAATTTCATAAGAGATTCATCTTACAATTAATTGTCCTGATTACTGTCAATTCAAACATACAGCTATTTACTGAATATCTGAATCTCAATAGTGCATGTCATCTTAAATATATTGTTTTTTTAGGACTCATGATAGCTTATTTGTATTTTGTTCTAATAAAAAAGATATAGGGTCTTGTTTTATATAAATTCATTCATTAGTTGATGTTTAAGTTTCACAATTGTTTTAGAAAGCAAGTTGATTTTAAATTAGTTTTTGAAAATTAGATGTGTTCGTCACATGTATTTTAAATATACATTAATTTTATAAAATTCAAACTAAACTTTTTTTTTTTTTTTTTTGAAAAAAAGAAATAGATGGGACAAGTTTTATCAATAATTGAATGGAATATATATGAATAACAAAGATAAGACTTTACGAACAGCTTTTTGTGCACATTACATAGGATGAGAAATGAGAATAAGGCGACAGTAGGGGTGTGATTTGATGGAGTAGAGTGTAGGTTAAATAATAGAGCGTGAAGAGTGAGGGTGATTTGATTGGGGAGAGCAGTGGGTTCACATCATGGGACCCGCCTGTGTATGGACAGTGGACTACTACAAAAAGAAACAAAGGAATATTTCTGTTCTTTTCATACGGCATGCCCATTTCCTGTCACACGTCCAACACTGCCAAATAAGAATTAAGAACTATGCAGGCAGGGTTACCTCAATCCAACAAAAATAAAAAAAGCAGGGGCCATTTTATAAAAAGAAAATAATCCAATTAACGAAAAATAAGTCCATCTCCAAATTAAAGGCAATAATTTATATTTGCGTTTTGAATTTGAGTCGTATTATAATATGTATAAAATTAAAAAAAATTATTTTAAATATTATTTGTTAAATTTGAATTGTGTCAAAATATAAGTATAATATAAAATTATATAAATCAATTATAACTTTACTTATTTAATTAAATGAGTTAAATTTTTTAAAAATAATTTTAAATAATTATTAATTTACACAAATACCAAAACATCAAATAGAAGATTGTTCCTCTACAATTGGGGCGCTAAAATTACACTGTAATTTGGACAAGCTATAAAGAGAAAATTACAAAACTCACATGTGTCGAGAAACTTGAGATACTAGGCCCACCTACCTAAAATAAGTAGCCCCACAACCACCCTAATGGTAGATTACCCGAATTGCACTCTCAATTACAAAAGATCGACATGGGCTCCCCCACCATTTTGAAGGCTGGTCGTAGCTCAAGTCTACTAATCTTCAATGACTGTACCACATTTGAAAAATTGGTTCAAGCTTCTACCCCTATCAGTTTAGCTTAGCTTTAGCTTTAGTTGCAGCAGTTATAAGAACAACCAACCAACCTATTTATGCACTTTAAAAAAAAAAAAAACCAACCATATTTGTGCTTTAGAGAGTTGAGACCCACACACAAATTTCCTTGTGAAAAGGAGACAACAATTAACATTCCTTGAGATCTCACCCAAGAAGGCTTTTTTTCCTCTCTGAGATCTTATTACAATCTTTTACAAGAAAGAGACATGGTTAGGCCTGTCCAGCTTGGGTGGACCCACCCACTGAGAAGAATTACTCGTGGGACCCATCCATTGAACATGAGGACGGAGGATACCTAGTCAGGCTTAGCCAAGTAGTATCATGCTCTGCCTAACAACAGATCTTTGATTCAATTAATATATTAATTTTGGACCAAACACATTAAAGCTTAGTGCTTTGATGACCCAACTCAATTCAAGAGTAATGGTGCTTATTTTTTTATAAAGAAGACATAAATTAAACCAAGACAGCTAACCCAACAGGTCAAGGTATGTGTCCCAAAATTTCAAAATGTTCCATTAGAAAGAGAAAGGTTAACCTATTGCATTGCATGGTTTTTCAACTCATCCTTTTGAGTCAAATTGGTTATCACCACAGGACATTCCCTCGTTAAAAAATGAGAACATTCCCACACTAAAGCCGTTCAACCAGGGTCTTTTGTCCCCTAATATTGTAGTATAATCTGGTAGTGATAATGGCTAAAGATTCTGAAAATCAATTTGACTTTACAGCAAAATGACATATACGACTAAGGGATGATTTTTCTCCAAATTGAGTTGAAAAAAATCTATATTGTTAATGGCTAAAGATACTGAAAATCAATCTGACTTCACAACGAAATGACATATACTACTCAGGCATAGAGTTTTCCTTCTAACTGGGTTGGACAAATTTTCTCCAACCGAATATATAAAACTACCATGTCCCTTAACTTGTAAGAAGCACATTTTTTTTTTTAATAACATATAAGAAGTACATATATTTTTAATAGCTTTTTTTCTATAAAAAATAAAAAGAAAAAGAAAAAGTGTTTCTCACATGCTTGAAGAACGCATTACAATTTTATAGATTGAGTTAGACGAACTACTGGGAACAGGTCATTGTGCCATACAAGTAGGATTGAATGGGGACCAAATGCAAAAACCTCATGCGAGAGGACACCCGGACCCCACCCTACTTAAGCAGGTGCCCGGGCAGCCTGAGCCCCACATGCTTAGGTTGCCCGAGCAGGTGAGGCCCAAATACCCTCTCATATGAGGCTCTCATTGCACCGTGCAATAAGCAGCCTCATTACGTAGGATCTAGATCTGGTAGGATTGTGTCTGTAACATGGACAAAGTCTTTTCTATCACTAAGATTTGTGGAGTAGTTTATGCATAACAAGCATGATTTGTTGCAAGAACACTGAGTTAGGGCAACTAAATAAAAAATGATTAGGAAACAAAGAATTTGAATTATATTATAGATAAATGTCACGCCAGTACAGTGACACTTACTAATCTATTCAATTTTGGGGGACAGCTTTTCCCCGTGGAAAGAAGGGTCCAGAGCCAGTTTTTATACATAGCATCACCAAAACAAAGTGGGGGCATGTCGTGATCGCCTGCTAGATACGGATGACAAAAAAAATCACATTACTTAAAACGCATGAAACTAGAAAAATCAGACATAAAACTGAAAAGGACCTCTTCTCAAACACGAGGGTCATAAAGTGGCACCAATGCCATCTTAGTGCAAAGTGATTATGAACTTCTGATTACTCGTTCAACTTGCATACATCAATGAACTTCTGGACTGCATTATGGTATTGGGTTCCCTGTAACAATGATGTGTACACTAAACTCATGTTAGCAAAGTCGGCTACCAACACCATCTACCCATGTGATCACATCTTATCAACAGTTGTGAGAAAGTGCCAAAACTCATGACAAGAAAAATTGAATAGATAAACAGTACCTCCCAGTAAAGTTGGCGACAGTCCATGCACTGCCAAAACTCTAGATTCTTGTCAAACAAGCAGTTGGGAATTCTTTGGAAACCTTTTGCAGCTTCAGCAGCCTCTTCAGTGCTTAGGGGCTTTTGGATGAACCTCCCGTTGCATTTGGTGCACCTTGACATCAGCTGATCCTCACTAATTTTCAACTGGAAAGTTTCGATGACCTGCAAGTGTTCTTCATTAGCTAGCCCCTGCAACACTATTTACTCACTTCAATTGACAAAACATAAAGGCATTCCAAACTCAGCCACCAGCACATGCTCATCAGACTTCACTGCAACTCATAGCTGTTCTCTTCTACATTTTTCCATTATATCCCATCAATTTACCACCCATAAATCTTACACCTATCAATACCACCATCATCACTAGAACATCTTACCTTTTAAAATAGATCTCATATTCAGATACCATTCCCAATCTGTCTTCTCTATGCAATCATCACTCATTCTCTATTGTTTTAGAAACAGTACCCCTCTTTCCACTTCCCTTTCAGACACATTTGGGGTACACACTTCCTAAACAAACCTCCAATTGAAGATATATTAAATCGAAGATCATCTTCATCAGATTTACCTCAGTTGATCCTGATGAGTTCTATTCAAAGTTTTCTTGTTGTCTAATATAGTTTGATATTTTTGCTAAGATTCAAGCATCACATTTTTAATAAAAATGCAATAATAAACAAATTTTGGTAGTAACTAATAGGCCAACAACAATATTTAAATGCAAACCAATCTACAAACTACTGCCAAGATAAAGGTGACAAGAATCTGATTTAGTGAGTTGTCCTAAAATTGTTTCTTACCCATCTTTATCACTTAAATGGTTCTATGATTTCTTCAGATTTTTATGATTTATAATTGTAAAGCAGTTCTCCAATAAACAAATCTCAAATGTCAAACAAATCAACCCACTTTCAATAGTCACTAAATGCATACCTCAAGTAGCTGTTCATTTTTGAGAAGACTCTTCACCCTATATATTTGATTTTTTATCAGATACTCGTATCTTAGCAGCTTAGCATCTCGTGTCAAGAGCATTCTCTTCTCTTTGATTGCTTGTTCTATTAACGCTCTGAACATAATTAAAATAGAAAAATAAATAAGTTTGCTTAAGAAATACACAACCTTAATACTATAATCAACAAATTTTAAAATTTTTTTAAAAAATATTTATTCATTGAAATCACTCATGTAAGGAATACCTGGATTCAGGCTTTTTTGAATATGGAATTGCAGCATCTATCCCAACACAACGTAAATGTTTTGCCAAGCCTTCAACCTGAGTAAATTTTCGATTAGGCTCATGCTTACAACATAAAGACAATCACTTAAATCCCAGATTTCGTGGAGTTAGTGAATTTAAGGGTTTAAAATACACTATTATTGGAATGATCCCAATAGAGAAGAGGAAAAGAAGAAGAGAAAGATGATAGGTTGATAAGAAAGGATTCCATTTTTTAGTTGCTCAGTTACAACTATGAGAAACCTGCCATTGATAAACGTTCTTGTTTTGTTTTTAATTTCAGGTAAACGGCAGTCAACCATATTGTAGAAAGTAAAAACCTAAAACCTTTTAGCTTTGAAAAAAGTATCACATACACAGATAAGATGCAGTGCTTACCATCACGTCACATAAAAATTTTGGGCATCCATCGCCCCCCAGGGACATATCCCACGGTGCGGGGACTTGCCAATCATTAAAATCTTCTAATCGCTTTTCTCTGCGAATCATACCCACCGATGACTGTCTCTTCCCTTTCTTTTTGGTGGCCTTTGGCTTTTTGTCCGATTCTTTCAACAAAATTTTTTCCCCATATTTTTCTACAACCTTCCAGAGAGATTCATCCATAGGCATGGTCTTTCTGCATGATGACCTTGAAACCATTCCCTCTACTGTAGCTATTGTTTGCAAAAAATCAGAAGCTGTAGCCCGAACTACATCTAAAGCTTCACAAGATTTGATCCTTAAAATTTTACTACTCATATCCTGCTTTTCAAGAACCTCTTTCAACCCAAGATTTACATTAGGGTTAACTGGTTTGGTGGTATTGTGAAAATAAATCCCTGCAATCAAGAGCCCAAGAAACTTTCATTACAAAATGGATATTCTCTCAATTGCATTGAGTTAAAAGAGGGAGAGAAAAAAAAAATGTTAAGAAGTGCCTGGAATTTGATGTGATGCAAGCTCCATGAAATGGAGAATTCTCGTGTTCTATGGTTCACAATTGCATTTGATTTGACCATGCTTATGCATGACAAATTCATGAGCTAGGATGTAAGGAGAAATATCAATTTGTAGTACTCATGATAATTTGGAATGCATTGAGTGAGAAAAAAATAGTGGTTGCAAGATGGAAAGTCGCCGCCATATTGGAAGATTACATCATATCAATGGTTTAAACCAAAACATTATTTAACTATCAATACTTGATATACAATGAAATGGTCAAGCACGAAGTTCTATGGGTAATTTGTTATTTAGATACTTGTCGATGAATATGGGCATTGACGTTTAGTTAGAGATCTAGTTGAACAGGAAAACAGCCAAAGAGACTTTCATTGTTCATCTACTTTTCCTGGTATCTGAAGTTAACCAAACTATGTTTTCATATTGCAGCTTGGGAGACTAATTATTCCAGCTGTTTTGGTTGCCTCCACAGTTTTTCAAGTGGAGATGTCCATGTAGCTACTTTGGATGGCCATGGAAGCAACCAGACCAAGGTATCACTTTCCAAACTTTAACACCTTCAACATATATCCACCACTATAAATTGTTTGTGAATCATTCATTTCGAAACTAACATGGAATACTCGCTCAGTATGACACCAATTTAGTTCTTACAGATCCATGAAAATTCAAATTCGTAGTTAGATGACCAAATAAAGTCGTGCATAAATGAATCTGCTAGCTCAGATGCATTCCTGCCCCTTGTTCCTCAAAGGAACTTTATTTGGAAATGGTCTATTTGACCAACTAAAATACTGGGAAATGCAATGGAACTTCTGAGACAGCAAACACACTTTCCAGTGATGCAATTTGTGGAACAATTCACGCTTTGAACGTTTTAGAGATCATGAGCAAGACAACTTACCAGTACTCATGATCCATATGGCAATTCCTACAGAAAATTATATCTTCAAAAGTACAAAAATGCAAATATAAACACAGTGAAAGACTTGTTGACGGCACCTGTTTGATGATGATTCCAGCTAGAAGTCTATTTAGAGTCTACTAGTTGTTTTTGATGAGTAACTAGTTGTTTACTCATCAAAAAAAAAAAAAGAGTCTACTTTTTCAAAGTCCAGTTGTAGTTTATCTTTATTGCGTGTAGTTGGTGCCAATTATTGTTCTAGTTGTAGTAGTAGAGTTCTTTTTTTATCTTTCTTTGTTAGTTTTCTTATCAGTGTCAATTTAGAATTAGTAGTCCGTTTATAAAAGCCATGTAATCCTTTTATCAGTTAGTGAATGAAAAGTATTTGAAAGTTAGTACAAATCTTTGAGTTGAGACTACTCTACAACCTTGGTGAGACTCCATCGTTCCTGTGTAAGTGAGTTTGTGAAATCTGCGACTATTATTTGTGTTTTGCTATCTGTGCTGCAATTTCGTCCCAAATATCATTGGCATACAATTCTAAAACAAGTTTTGCAAATCACAAAATTTAAATGTACCACATACCTTCTTTGACAACCTTTGCCTGGAAGATGTTGAATATTTCAAGCAAAGCATGTGCATCCATTGCTGCATATGTTTTCTGCTCTTCTGTAAGAGGACGATGTGACCAATCACTACATTGAAGTTCCTAAAGGAGATATAAATTGAATTAACAACGTGTAGTACTTGAAACTTCCATCCAAAGCCAAACTGGGAACTGAAATCCCTAGGAAACAAACCATTTTCTCATTTAGCTTGGACAAATGCCAGAGCAATGCTTACAACAGAAACCCAATCGAATACCCCTATTTGGATGCACACTATTTGCATATAGAAATTATTTTTATAGACAACAATAATCACAAGTATAAAAATTAGAACATAGTTGAATATTGTGACATCAGTTACCAGAAAGCTAACATACACTCTAGACCTCTAGTACCTCGTGTAGTAAGGAGAACCAATTACATAAAACTTTCAAAATTTAAAAGTTATACAAATAACATTCTCAAAGGCAGTAAATTTCCACCAAAAATTTTCAGTCAAAGTGGAAACAGTCTAATGCAGTATGCAGACAGTGGAAAAAATCCCCCCAGAGATTAGTGAGATTCAAAAGTTTTTTGATTCAACACAATATCTGAGGCATGAGGCTTGTATACTCAGATTTAAAATTCATATCATGGGTGCCCCACAATATCTGAGCGTAAGGATTTTCTCTTCAGAATTAATGACAACATCACTCATTTCAACTAAAAGCTTTAAAGATTCAAAAAAAAATATATATATATATATATATGGTGACAACCAAATAAAGAATCGTCATTGTTCCAGCACTATTTTTTGGTTTTATGTTTAACATCTTATTGATAATAGCTACTGGTATTTTCTTTTTCTTTTTCAAAACATTTGAATTGGTGATTTCAATGAAGCAGCAGATCATTTAGAATTGACACACAATTTGCATATACAATAATAACAAAGCAACCTGGATGCATGAAATAACAGGCAAAGAGAAAGAAAAGGATCTTATCGTGAGCGTCAAACAAACAAAATATAGGAATTCAAGAACCAAACCTTCGAAAGAGAAAAGCCCAACACTTCTTCGCAGATGGTTGCCAAACTCTTAATTTGCTTTGATGCCTTCCTTCCATGTTGCTTATGTTGCAAATGATTGTATACACTTGTAATATCCAAAAAGGGCTCAACCTATTTTCCAATGATCTATAAAACATAAGTATAATTTCGAATGAAAGCGTTCATTCAACTCAAACTAATAACAAAATATACATGAAGCCTTCCTGCCAGCATACAGGACTTATACAAACCACACCCCCCCCCCAAAAAAAAAAAGAACAATATCTTTCTATGCCTTGCAAATAAATATATGATAAGCTATCCCCTTCTTGACTTCCCTAATGGGCCATGTAAGCTTCAATATTTGGAAAACTTTACCAGCTACTTTGAGTATATTCCAAAATATTTTGCCTCTCTCTTTCCAATTGCCCAATTTGTTTGCTTGGTTAACAAAAACAAGTCATCAACCATATTTGCATACTCCTCATGTTACATAATTCAAGGTTTAAGGATTTTGTCTCATAATACACATAAGGAAACATTAGGCACAACAAGCTCAACCTTCACAAATTCAAGAGGACATCACAACAAAATGCAGCAACTAATAATATGTCAGCTTTTACTAAAAGAAATGTTATGGCAATAACTCTCAATTATAGTAAACATAATCTCCATTAAGCTCTTTAGAAACCAAATGCTTAACTGTGATAACATAAATTCAACTTAATTAAGTACACATCAAGCTGAATTCTTTATAGCCCATGTTACACATTACACAGAAACCTCGTCTCAAAAAAATTAAAAGTAGAGATTGCCATTAAGATGTGCAGGAAAGAAAATAAAGGAAACTAACAGAAATCTATTTCAAATATGTAATGGGGTCAGAAAAGAAAACGAAAAAACCCAATTAAAATCCGATTAATTGCTATATTTTCCTACACTTTTCTCGGAAACCAAACAGAGAAAAGAATTCAGAAGCAATTACTCGGTCAAACCCAGGATCACAGCCTTGCGCACAGAAAGTGGAGGACAAGTAAATCAAATCCTGCTTAAATCTGAAACCCAGTTTCAATATATCAGGGGAAACAAAAACATCTCTGAGCAATTCCCAGATTGAAGACAGAGGGACTGAAATCAGGTCTACAAGGAAAGTCACTGAGTCGTCAGACTCGGCTGACTCGACCGGGTCGGTGACGAGTCGACTACCGAGTTGGCAGGCGATTTGGAGGAGGGAAACGGTGGGGAAGTAGGATTGGCGGGCGCGGATGGGTTTCCACTCGGCGTCAAGTGCGACGAGTGAGGAACGAGTCAGAGACTGGGTTAGTTGAGCGAACTCGGGAGAGTCGGTGGAGCACACTGAGTGGATTTTGAGGGGTTTTGGGTTTTTGGGATCCATTGAAAGCCCGAAAAAAAAAATTAAGGTCGGTGTGGGCTTGGTTCTACTGATTCTAATAAAGGGCTTTTTAGTCATTTTGTGTGAATTGGGTTATGCTGTCAACTAGTAGACTTTGGACCTCTGACTGGTATTGGGGAGTTTCATTTAGTTGCAAAATTTGTAGACTCAATTTACCACAAAAAAAAAAAAAGAGTTTAATGAGTTGATTTAATTAGCAAGAGGATTTTCTCTATAAATTGGGCAGAAGGAACGGTCTACTAAACTAATATTTGTTTTCAGATAATGTGATACTCAACATTTTTCATATTATTACTATTGATAAGAAATTTAATCATTTTAATAAATATTAAAATGCACCAAAATCATAAAATCAACATCTTTATTTGTGATGGGCGTAGAACTTTGCATATGATAAAATACATAAAAATAGAAAATAAAATAAAATGGTTCACTCTTGAAGACCTGCATTGACACTAATAAGGTTATCTTTATTATATGACTTGATATATTATGTAGGAGTGTACAAGTAGAATAATTATTAATTAAAAAATTGAAAATATTTGTAACCGGATAACCACCTAAGTCGGTTACGGTTACCAGTTATAGGTATTAGAAAAACCGGTTAATAACCGGTTTAAATATATATTAAAAATAATAAAAATTAAAAACTTAAAAAACTATACTCTGTAAGGTTTAATTTTTATGTTATTTTATGGGAGTATGAAATAACTTTCACTATAACCAAAAAGTGGATATAAAATAGCCAAAAAATAAAACTAACAAAAAAAAAAGAAAAAGAAAAAAGAAATAGTTAAAAAGGCTCATTATTTGAAAACCGATTATCAGTTTAAAACCGCATTAAAATCGATTAGTAACAATTACAACTACCCTACCAGTTGCAATTGTTTAAAATTAAATAACCAGAGACCCCCAATTGCAGTTGCGATTTGTAAGAAATAACCACAACCGGTTATACACCCATAAATTATTATGTATTACAAAATGAGTTCATGTATGAAATACATTATACTACAACAATATAAATGAAATACAATAATACAATAGTTTTAAGTAGAAAATAAATATTACATACTTAATTCTCATTCCACCTCTATTTCGCTGGGCTGATATACAACGTTTATCAGCCCTTAAACTAGTGTTTATTTAAATAGTAATAATAATAATAATAATAAATTAAATGGTTGATGAGTACTATCACATCAGCATAATGAAATAGGAGTTGGATATTTATAATTATTCGCATCAATTTTACATTGACTAATAAAACCTATAATAGAATGAGCCAAATGATTATTCAAAAGAAATAGCTATTATTTTATTTGGTAATAACCTGTTTATAGGAATAGATATTACATGGGAATAGATATTTCCTTACGAAAATGAATAATTATTGCTTTTAAAAAAATGAGAATAATAACTATTCCTTAAGTATTGACAATATTTTTCAAAAAAATTATCATTTATTTTATTTTATTTTTACCAATTTTTTTTTTTAAAAAAAAAACCGTTTGAGTTTCAGTGGGTGGTCGACCACCCACCGTANAACACGGGGGTGGTCGTACTACCCCATAGTGCATTTCGAGGTGCCCACAACCACCCCCAATGCTCATCCCAATAGCATTGGGGGTGACTGCACCACCCACGGTAGTCATTTCATTCAAAATTTTATTTTTTTTAAAAAAATAATAATTTGAGTTTTTTAAAAATAAGAAATAAAGCGAGGATTTTTTAGTAATTTTAGTTCAATTCATAATTAGAGCATATATATTATCACAAAACTAAATAATATGAATAACTATTTAATTTCACTATCTTTTGCTAATTTACATGAAAAACTATTTAAAACAAATGGATATGAAGAGTAGTATTTCTTATAGATAAGAGAGATGGTTAGAATAGGTAATCCCAAATTTATTTATTTATTTATTATTATTATTTTTTATTCAAATTTCTTTTATTATTTAAAAACATTATTATGTGCTTCAACTTTCGTTAGTAGGCCCAACAAAAGATGAACTTCAAAAAAATATACTCAGAAAATTGGGGCGGCGCAGTCTAGGCCCAGCCCAGCCCTCGAAACAATGGCGCCAAAATTATCCACTTCCCGCGAAACCAAAATAGCGCGCGGAAGCCGCTTTGGTGACTCCGTTCATTCATAAATTCCAAATCTCTCTCACTCTCACTGGCTCAGTGAATCTAGCAAAGCTGCAAGGGATTTCCACACAAGCGATAATGGTACTGAGCCGGAGGACTCGGGCTCCGAAGCCGCTCTCGAAATCTCCTATTGAATACGGCGACGACGATGCCACGGAATACAGCGACGTTTGCTGCGAGAAATGCGGGTCCGGCGACTGCGCGGCTAAGCTTCTTCTCTGCGACAAGTGCGACAGAGGGTACCATTTGTTTTGCGTTAGACCCATCTTGGTTTCGGTGCCCAAGGGGTCGTGGTTCTGTCCCACTTGCTCCATGCACAAGATCAAATTGAAGTGTACGTTTATGGGCTTTCGATTTGAATTCTCTTTCTATTGTTAATGATTTGTAGTTTTGTTGACTTATTTGATATGGGTTTGGATAATCATATGCTTATTTTATTGTATTTGGTCTATGGATGCTTGTTTGAGTAATAATATGCTCTGGTTTAATTGATGATTTATGGGTTTGCTATTATTCATTATTTATTTATTTATTATTATTTTTGATTGGTTGATTTTCATGATAACTTGGGTTGTCAAATGCTTGTGTTCGTTGCGTTGAATTTTGGGTTTTTGTTGTATTCACTTTGTTTAGTGCGGATTTGGGTGATTTGATTTGTGGGTTTTGTTCCCATTGATTAATTCATGAAATCGTGGTGGTTGATTTATGCGTTTCGTGTGCATTTTGCTTGTCCCAGACCTTAATTATTGATTGATTATGATTGTGTTTTTTTTTTTGTTTGTTGGATATCAATGTCTCGAGGAACTTATTGCCTCTTTAATAGGTTATCTGGATTTTTCTTATTTTGATTTAATTATTTTCTGTTTGATAGTGCTAAGTGAAAGTAAGAGATAATTAAGTCTACATTGGCAAGATATCATAAATGTAAGTGCTTAATTTAACGCAATTGATCCAAACCCATTAGCTTAAATTTTTGGATCGAATAGTCTCTCTATAAATTATATTATGGTTTTACTGAAAAAACTCTTCAAAGAGTTAATTTCAAAGCCGATGGTTCAACAAGAGCTAGTGTTGAACCCAATGTATGTATGGTAGACTCCTATAAGGTTTTTGGTATGTTGTTATCTATGGTATAGTGGACTGAAAGAAGCTCGTGGTTTATATGTATAGTTGTGACTGCTGGGCTCTTGGTGATAACGCATGATACTTGGTAAAAGACCCGTGTAAGTGAAAAAGAATTAAGTCATACATTAGAGAAATATCTCCGGTGTGAGTGATTAATATAACACAATTAGGCCAAACTCATTAGTTTAAGCTTTTGGATTGAGTGGTGTCCCAACATATTACACTATGGTTTCACTAAAAAGTCTCCTCAAAGAGTTAATATCTTCAACAATAGTATTAGAGCCGATGGTTCAGCAGAGGCCAGTGTTGAACCCAATATCTGTATGATAGACTCCCTTGAGGTTCTTGATTTGTTTTGATATGTTGTTATTCATGGTAGAGTGGATTGAACGAAGTGCATGGTTTACATGCATAGTTGTCAGCGTTGGGCTCTTGGTGATGATGCGTGACATTGGTAAAAGACTCGTGTGAGTAAAAAGGAATTAAGTTTCACATTAGAAAAATCTCGTAAGTGTGAGTTAATATAACACAATTAGGCTAAATCCATTAGCTTAAAGTTTTTGGATGGAGTGGTATCCTAATATGTTATATTATAGCCTCACTAAAAACTATTAAAGGTGCTTATGTTCTCAACATGTAAATAATAGAATAAGCCCTATAAGCTTAAATCATTCAAACCCTATAGTAGTCTCAATCTCAATTTTTGTTTATTTGAGTGTAGTTGGTAAACAAATTTGTGGACTCACAATCTCTGATTACTTTGCATGTTCAGCAACCTAAATTATTTTTTATGTCCATTTTGTACTGTAATTTGTCTCAAATTTCCCTTATCAATTGGTTTGTTCTATGGTAATATGCAGCCTTCCCCCTTGTTCAAACCAAGATTGTTGATTTCTTCCGCATTCAAAGATCCTCAGACTCAACCCAGAAACTAAGTCAAGGTGAAGGGAATTTTGAATTATGTAGGACATTCTTCTTTGTAAAATTTACTTGTTTTGTCTCTGACAGTTTGAAGCTAATGTGGAATTATTTTGTTAATTTTCCCATTTTTTTAGATTATCGAAAGAAGCGGAAGCGGGCTAGTAGCTTAGTAGTATCAAAGAAGAAAAGGAGGATGTTACCGTTCATCCCAAGTGAGGATCCTAGAAGGAGATTGGAGCAAATGGCGTCACTTGCAACGGCATTGACAGCCACTGGGACAGAATTTAGTAATGAGCTCACATACGTGCCTGGCATGGCACCAAGGTCAGCTAATCGTGCAGCCCTTGAGCAGGAAGGAATGCAGGTAGACTGGAGAAACAGTGCTCTTTGATGAATATTTTCAATTTGGTTCAAGCAAATTCAAAATAAAAAAAGGCGTGTTGATGCCATAATACAAATTTAATTTCTGGTTCAATGATTCTCTAGTTTGGAAGCTTCTGCGTTGTTCATTTGAAGAGCATTTTGGTGCTCATATTGATGGTTGGGGCTAGTAGATATGCCAACTCTACTCAAATAATTGGGACCTTTTATGTGAGGATCTGATTGCCTATTGGTGCATATAAGCTGACTTAGCATTTTGCTAATGCAAAAAAGCATACATAAATGTGTACACTGTTCTTAATAGTTCTTGGATCTTACTTGAGGGATATATGCACAAAATATTACTTTGTTGCTTGAGGTATAATGTTTAGAAATTGATTGGTCAATATCTAATGCTATCTTCTCATTACTGCGTTTCAGGTCTTGTCAAAAGAAGATACTGAAACCTTAAATTTGTGCAAGAGCATGATGGAGAGAGGGGAATGGCCACCTCTCATGGTTGTTTTTGATCCTCATGAAGGGTAAGTATAGGTAACTAAGTATATATATCTACTTTTCCTTAACTTGATTGTTACTCATTTGTGTAGCAATCTTTTGTTTGGTTTAACAGGTTCACTGTTGAGGCAGACAGGTTTATAAAGGATTTCACAATAATTACAGAATATGTTGGAGACGTTGATTACTTAAAGAAGCGTGAAAATGATGATGGGGATAGCATGATGACAATGCTTTCTGCTGCTGATCCTTCAAAAAGCCTTGTCATTTGTCCTGACAAGCGTAGTAACATTGCCCGGTTCATCAATGGCATTAACAATCACACACTGTAAGCTCATCATCCCTCTCGAATCTTGGTTTTCTCCCTTTACTTTGATATTATCTATCAAATAATAACCTCTACAAAAATGTTTATGTTGACAGAGAGAAATCAAATGAATGCATTGCTTTTCATAAGATTTTCACTTATTGGACGGTAATGACAATCTTAGAAGATTTTTGTTGCATATCGTAGTCAAAATGTGATATAGCATTCTAGCACATGGGTTGGCAATGGTAGTGTCAGTATGTAATGGGAGTCATTAGTGGCAGTGAAAGTAGAAACAAGGTTATTTAGGGTAACTCTAGAGTAGCCTTTCTTCAAGTGTGCAGAGAAACTAATTGGTTCATTTAAATGCGTAGAGAGCACAGGATGCTTACCTGTTATTTTTCATCTTGGCTAAATTCAAATCCAATATCTACCTCTTTCCCTCCCCTGCCCTAGAACTCATCTCAGTTGTTGTGTAAGCTATGTTAAACTTGTTTAATTACCATGAGACATCAAGATACAGCATAGTGCATATTTTCAACAGCCAGCCACTTGGGTATCATGTTTCTGTTACAAGTTTCAGATACTTTTGACAGAAAACAGGCTACATTTGGGTGCAATCTAATGAAGGAAACTGATCTTTGGTGCAGGGATGGGAAAAAGAAGCAGAACCTCAAATGTGTGAGATTTGATGTCAATGGTGAGTGTCGGGTTTTACTGATTGCAAACAGAGATATACCAAAGGGAGAGAGGTTGTACTATGATTACAATGGATATGAGCATGAATATCCAACTGAACACTTTGTCTAACCTTTTTTTTTCCCCCTTGTACCAGATCCCCCACACTAGGTTAATTGAAATCATTTGGCCACTAACAGGCTCATTGTTTTGCCAACTTCACTTCTAATGATTGCTTTTCTTTAACCCACAATTCTTTACTTTATTTTAACTCAAAATTTCAAGAATAATAACTCATTTAGGTGAGAAATCGGTTTGAGTTAGCCTTGTTTGGAAGCGGATTCGTTCTTGTTTTGTTTTCAGTACAAATTCTCATATGTAAATTTAGGAATCGGTTATGTGAAAAAATTCAAAATTTTACCGTGTTTTTTTCTTTCCATGAAATTCGCACTCAGTACAAACTCCAAATGCTCAAAACATCCGTGTACAATTCATGTGCCATGCTTGTGTTTTTAAGTGCGCAACCTTTGTTCAAGTCATAAAAGTTCAAACCAGATATATGCTCTATCCTCTATATATCATTTCATTCTTGAAGAATTGCATGTGATTGCGTAAGTGCTCAACTGCCCCGAGACATGTGCACAATCCATAGCTTTTCTTTACATTCCTTAATGGGAATGATATGGTTACGAAAGAGTTTTTATTCAAATTGGGATTGAAGAAGTTTTTTTAATCTAATTTATAAAAATAATATGTATCCTTTTTAATAATAGAAACAAAGTTGAGAAAAAAAATTTAGTAATAGGGACAAAGATGCACATAATTTTATGGTTAAGTGAAATAGAGAGAAGCTATTACAAAAAATAAAAAAAAATAAAAAATAGGGAAGCAATTTCATAGTCAAGATAAATGATATGATATGATAAATATGTTAACATGCTATTCAAAAAAAAATTTAAATGATGTCACATCATTTATGTGGTTAGATGTAAGTGGCAAGTAGGGTAATTTTTATTACTGTGTCTTCTAAAAGGAAAATTTTGTCAACCACCATTTGAGTGATTGCAATAATGAAGTAGAGTCTATCATGCTGAATGAGGAATATGAGTAGCAATAATATACATTGTTATGGGTTTCCCACGACAAGTAAGATTTAATATATAAAATATTTAATTAAAATGAAAGGTAAATTATAGAATCAAGTAATTATTTTGTTATCATGATAAATCATTAGTTGGTTTAAGAGTTTAAGTTAATAAGAAATGATAAATTTAATAATTTAATTAATATTCTAATACAATAAATTTGTTAAAATTTAGTAATTTACTAGTTAATAAGAGAAATATAGAGAATAGCTCAAAAAGAAAACCCTTGGATGAAAGTAGACTAAGAATTCCTCATTCTACCATTCTTTGAATGAGATGATAAACAACAAATTTAGTGAATTAATGTGTTGAACAATATTTTGGCTTGTTCAATAGAAAGGAAAAAAGAGGTTTGTGAATAATGTTATAAATTATATGAATTATATATGCAGTCACAAGACTGACAACCTGGGATCACCTATTAATATTCAGTTCAATCCAATTGCTAGGGCCTAGAAGCACCATGGTCCATTGAGGCTGCAAACTACTTGGGCTCCGTTGGGCTAAAGATAGAAACTACTAATACTTAATTTATTATACAGTCAAAGTCTCATCAAAGGATCCGTGGCGCAATGGTAGCGCGTCTGACTCCAGATCAGAAGGTTGCGTGTTCGATTCACGTCGGGTTCAGTTTTCCAAAAGTAGCGGATCTTTTTTGTATCTTCTGTGTAATGGCAGCAGGCTAGCAGCAGCCCATTTCAACTTTTTTGTTTCTTTTTAACTGCCCTTAAACTAAAGGGCAAGAAGCCCATTTCAGCATCGAAGAACATCCCTTACATTTCTCTACTCAAGGGCAAATCTCGTTTCACCAAATGGGTATAATATATAAGTAGTTTGTCATTTTAACTTATCCACACCAGATGCAATGAAAACTGTCCATCCAAACACCTGGCTAATCAGAAAAAAGATATATAATTGAAAACTTTCCAAACACCTCTTATTTTAGGCGGACAAAAGAGAAGATGGAGGCTATAAAGCAACAACCTTTTCATTAGGAAAATATCCAAATTAGTCCATATTAACGCACTGCATAAATGGTAATTGCTGGTTGAAACTTGAAACTGCAGAATTTATTGAGTCACGAGTAATAGTAAGGTGTACGAAAGAATCAATAGGACTGTCAGTCCAGCACAGAGACCCAGAGCACAGTATCGATCCCCTCCTCCCACCTTATGATTACTAGTGATCATCAAAAAAGAGGTAATTCATCATAAAAAAGGTTATCAGGACCACCCTCTAAATAACAGCTTTAGTCTGGACCAAAACCTACATCAGAGAAGCGGGTCCCCCCACTGGTTGCAACAAAGTGTGTGACTGCCATTTGATTTGGATCAGACGCACCCACCCACCCCACCCGACCCCCACCCCCCACAGTACGTTGGTGTGGTCCTCCCTCCTAGCTAGCAGAACCATCCATGAAGTCGTATATATGTTGTGTACTTCTCTTCTGTGGGTGTTTTATGGCCTGTCGATTAGGTATGTGTTTGATCGATAGCAGAGATTTTTCAGCAGGTCTCAGATCCCAAGGATCTGTTACCAGAGATGTTGTAAGCCTTTTTTTTTATGTTGTTTGGACACACTCCCAACTCCCAACTCCCAACTCCCAAGTCCAACCATAGGAGGGGCAAGAGAATTGTAGCTCGAGTAGGTGTACAAATCAAGGACTGCGATTAAACTTTTAAAATGAATGACAATTTATCAAAGTTTGATCACTTGATGCTTAAACATGCTATGTATTATTGGAAATCTAATAGAGCCCAATGTGATTAAAACATAAAGAGAAAAGGAATTTACTTTTCTGCGTCATATCAAACAGCATTGATCCAATCACATAATTGGCCTTTTACTCTTTTAGCATTGTAGCGTTAATTACCAAACCAAAATTTATCAGAAAAAAAAAGAAAAAAGAAAAAGGGTTTTGTTATGGCATTCCTTCATGCATGTATACACTTTGTATCCAATAATATATGCATGGAATGTGAAATAAAGAGGATAACATTTTGTACAAAAGATGTTTTGACCTATGATCTTGCAGGCCAAAAGTGAGTTTTTAAACAAAATCGCGAGAAGTGTTTTGTTTAAAAGTGTGTTTTTAAAAGGTGGTGATTTGAAAAATATACAAAATTTTTAATCGCAGATAAGATGGTGCGTTTTTAAAAACGCATGATTCTAAATGTCAAAATGAGATTTTAAAAGTTAAATTAAACTCTTAATTGTGCTTTTTAAAAATCGTATTTTTAAATTGCACGTTTTGAAATCGAAAAACCAAATGAACCCTTAATCTACAAGCTGTGCTTCTTCAACTCTAAATTTGATGGCAACAAAAACCTGTCTGATTCCTCCCAACCATTTTGGTTCCCTTTTAGCTATTAACAAAATGGGAGAAAATGAGAAGGAAAAAAGGAAAAAACAAAATTAAATAATAATAATAATTAAAGTGCATAGGCCATGCTTAAAGACAAAGTGGGCTGTAGACTGTGGGTGCCCATCCTAATAAACACTATGCAGAGATGGAGCCATCAGAGACCCACACCCACAAGTTTATCTGGTGGAAAACTGTCTTCACCTCCTTAACCTTTTACAAAACACAGTTTTCAAATAGATTTATCAAAGCCGTAGTACTTTGGACGGTGAGGCCCATCAGCACAAATATCAATATCACCATCATCTCTCTGAGATATCCCACTTTTATAGTTTTCGCTTCACTTCTTTCAGGGGTGTTTTTTTTTTTTTTTTTAGTTTTTTTTTTTAAATTTTTTTTTCAAAGTTCTTCAAATGTATTAAGATAAGGCTTCTTTCTTGGGTTCTTGCACTATATTGGTGCGTGGTCGGAAATTTCTGAACCTCTATCAAAAGTAGACGTTGATGGATCTCATACTCCTTACTTTTCTTTTTGAATTTAAAAAGTCAACTCTATGAACAATTAAGGACATTCAATTGGATGTTCATTTATGTGTAGTAGTGTAGGATATAAGTCATTGACCCTGTACTATATGGGCCTAACAATTTTTCCAAAAGTTATAAGACACTTAGATGCTAATTTAATTTGGTTGAACCTTTATCAGTCTTTAATGACGACTTAAAATTATGAATCTATTTTATAAATTACCTTTTTTGTGATTCGAGTTCATGATGTGGTGTTTGCTCTTATAGTACGTAATTGTTAAAAGTCTAATAATTTATTCAAAAGTCCTAAAATTATTGAATATTGCTTTGGTTAAACCCTTAACCTTTAGGACAATAACAAGAACCCTTTCACCCGTGAAAGTAGTGCATTATGTTAACCAAAACTAGAAGCATTCAAGTACCTTACGGAATTCAGATCCTTTAGAGTTCCAATTGCATGACAGAAAAATGAAAGGGAAAAAAAAAAAGAAAATCTGAAAGGTGCTTTCTTGCGCAAATGTAATGAAGGCTACTTTCAACCATGAGCATTGAGTGGCATGTCACATCTCCAAGGTGAACCCCAGGAGATCGACTTGGTTAAATTGAGAGAAACATGATGCCATGATATTGACATGACTCATCTCATAAGGACAAATTGACTTTATTTGTTAACTTTTTTTAAAAATAAAAATAAAAAATAAAAACATTAACAAATAATTTAAAACATAAAATATTTAAAATTGTTTTATTTTTTTGTTACATTATAAGATTTTTTTTCAAAAAAAAAAAAAAACCATATAAAAATAGCATTAACAAATAGAGCTAGCAAACATATAGATGTCCTTATGCACGATATTAGTTAACGTTGCTGCTACTTAAATCTCTTCCGCCTCCCAACCCGGACGGGTTGGAAGCGGGTTAGGAGGTGGAATGTTGGATTTTTGCACACCCTTAGCTAGAGAGGAATTGAGAAGTAAGCAATTAAAGTAAACAACAAAACAAATCAAGAGAAAGTAAGGGCTTCCCCTTACTTTTAATTTTTGATATTATCTCGTCAGAACGATGTGCTTAACAAGATTTATTATATGATAAAGAGTGAGATTCCTTTCAAAAAAAAAAAAAAAAAAAGAAGAAGAGAAGAGAAAGTAAAGAGGGAATCGAGTTTGATATCTTTTGATTCCCTTGATTCAATCAATAGTGCATGGTTATCTCTTGATGTATTTCTTCGTAGCTTTAATGCTTCATAGAACCTTCCAGCACTCCGTATCTGATGAGATTACATTCCTTTTCTAATTGCATTAAGAAGAGTTGAAATCGGTAGAATTAATTATTATAAATGGCTTGCAAACCAACATTGTAAAGAATTCATATATTAGTTATATAGAATTAAAGCCAAATAATTTAGGATGATCCTATTTCCACACCAATTTTGATTTCTTCTACACCACCGAGAGAGATTGATATGGAAGAGATTAAAATTAGTGTAAAAATATCATTTTCCAATGATATATAACTTTAGAATAATGTCACATACAATAAAAACATCTTATAAGAATTCCTTGGATTAGTTTTCATTAAAGGGAAAAAATAAAAAAAATAATGGCTACAAGACCTACCATATCAGCTTTATAAAATATTTATGAAATATGTGTGATATATAAAATTACTAGTAACTTTATATAGTATCAACTACTTACTAAAAGATATTCATGCAGTCCTTCAAGAGCATAGAAGCTGGAATATCTGTCATTTTAAGAGAACTACCAACAAAGCTGCACATGGATTAGCAAGGTGACAGTTTTAAATGTCATAAATAAAGTATGGATGAAATAAATTTCAAGTTGTATCTGTCATGTTGTAAGTTCAGAGCTTCCATTTCGATAAATAAAAGTTTACATTCATTTTTTTTTTAAATAAAAAAAAAAAAGAAGAGAAACTACTGACTAAGAGATTCATGAAGAAACTTTTTGTTAAGTGTCAATGAAGAAACTTATAATTGGAAATCTGCATAATTTGCTTACCGACTAATTATTTAGAACTTATTTAATCTATGTCAACTTCCAATTTATATAGTAAATTAAGGCACCCACCAATCATGTGCAACACATTGATGAGCTTGATGTTTATGATATAGAGAGAGAGAGTTTTGGGCAGATGAGATGCATCCGATATCTTAAACCCAAAAATAGATGCATCCTATCTATACCAAATATTGTCACTTGTACAACTGTGGATGAAGCACAAAAATAAATGCTAGCTAGGGTTCATTGGGATTACAGTAAAAGTGGCTGACAAAACAAGGGACGGTGTAGACTTACTACTATATATATATATATATATTAAAACCTATGAATTATGATAATGGAATGTGAAGAACATAAAATAATGCAAATATGAGTCAGCCGTTAAAAGAATTTGGTGCCTGTTTCACAATTACAGACCACCTTGGAATGCCATAGACCCTTGCACCTTGGAATACGTACCATGGACCATTGGAGCTATTACGGCTAGAATTTTGGGTGGACGTGGGGATTACCACAGAATGCTACCTATATGTTAATGCTTAAGAAGTGGGCATCTATACTGCATATATAAAATATATTCTTTTACTAAGGACGGAATTACAAATTTAATTTGCATTTTTTGAAGGGAACATCATTAATAAAATAAAATTTATCAATTTTTTTTTTTAAAAAAAGTTTTAGAACTACCATGACAGATTTGAATCCCCTACAATCTATTGCCCAGAGAGGAGGGAGCAAAAAAAAATTGTAGACGAATTGGGAGAACTGAGAGAGAGCCCTTTACCGACCAAGAGATCTGAATAATAACAAGGATCTTCAATACCAAGGGATCCCGATCCCTGCTCCAACCCCTTGATTTCATCATTGCATTTACCAGATTTTAGAACTCTCGGAAGTTTTTTTTTTTTTTTTTGAATGTGGGTTTGTTGTTAGCCAACCTAGCTATAACTTCTTCTTTATTTATTTATTTTTAATTTTTACAAGTGGCTATAGCCCTCAGGACAAAAATTTTTTTTAAAACTAGATTGGAGGAACTTCCTTCAACCTAAAAAAATATTATGTGTTTATTTGCATGTAAAAATTACATACTTTTTTTTAATTGGCAATGACAAAATTGAAATAATTACATGCATTTTTTATAAAATTTCTTATAAATTTGTCATTGAATTAAAAAAAGTTTATACTTTCTCACATGCAAAGAGACATATGTATTTGTTATAGATTAAGTTGAAGAAAATTACTCAAACTCAGTTATAAGGAAAACTCTACCCTAACCCCTATTATGGTTTTTTTTTGGACAACTCTTATTGTGATTGTTGGTCTACTAACTTTTGCCCATTTAATTGCACTGGCGCCATAAATAAAGTAATGGTACAAATTCAACTCTTATACAATTAAGTTGATGTAATCGTGCACATAAATCATTGAATTAATCTTTATTTAAAAAAATATTAAGAACTAATAAACACTATCACATTAATTCAATTCTATAAAAATAGAATGAGAATTGAGTAATTTCTTTTTTTTAAAAAAATAGCAATGCGCGTTACATGCCACATGGCAATCGTGTGGTTTGACCCGTGTGATGATAATAGAAAACATCATCGTATACCAATACTTAAATTTCACGGTTTCCCTATGCATACTATTATAAATAATAGAATGTTATTATAACACTTTTATTTTGCTATTTTATCGATCCGCACGAAGCAAGTTGTTTTTTTGTTTTTTTAAATATTTATTTTTTTCTGAGATAAAATAGGGGAAGGGAGGCACGAGGCAAGTTTGCTCATGCATGACGATAACAAAGAAATGTAATGTAGTTTATTCTCTCATCCTTACATCATTAAGATTGACAATTCTCCTACTATATTTTATGCTAAACAATAAATAATTCATAGCACTAGTGCATTTTCACTTGTCTTAAAAATTGCATCTTTACTTGTATTAAAAGTTTAAACGGATAAAAAATAGTTAACACTTCTCTATACGTGCGGACTCAATCTTTTTCTTAATAATTGAGGTCCGACATATGAAGTTTTAATTGAAATCTAACATGTAAAGTTTTAATTGAAATGAAAAGTGAATGTTGAAAACTGTTAGAATATTGATTAATTGATTAAATTTATCATTTATATTAACTTAAGTTTTGAGATAAGTTGTGATTTTATATAGTATCAGAGCCAAAGATTATGAGTTCGAACATTGTCTCCGTCATTTACTTTTTATTTAAATTAAATATTTAACATGTTGGAGAACTTATTAGAAAAAGTTTGAGGGCATACGTGAGGAAAGTGTTAGAATATTGATTAAATAATAAAATTTATCATTTCGTATCAGCTTAAATTTTTTTTGGATAAGTGGTGATTTAACATAAACAAATGGGAAACAATAAATTTAATCTTTAGATATTATTCTAAGAGTAATATTATATACCACATTTTTTATGACACAATTATTTTACAATGCTGACATTACAGTCTTAATTAACCATTGATTTTTTTTTTTTTTTAACAATAATTGAGCAAAAAGTTAATTAGAACTATCACATTAGTGTTATATGATATTTATGAGATAAAAAAAAGTACTACATAACATTACCCCTATTCTAAAAGCACTTTAGTAGTTTCTAGTAATCCATTTTCATTCAGAGATGAATTGCCACATGCTTTAACTTAAGATTAAGATTAATGTTACATACTAAATTTATATTTTATTGACCTCATGTAACAGTACTCATCAACACTCAAATTTAAAAATTGATGAAATTTCTATATCAGTTCAGTAAGATAAAAGTGTAGTATATAGTATAATTTTAAGAATAAGGTCAAGCGTAATGTTACATACAACATTTTTAACTCACAATTATTCTATAATACTGTTATGACAACCATCACCAATTTTTAGATTTTTTTTTTTAATAATGATTTATCAAAAAAATTAGTTGAAACCAGAGATGCAGCCACATTAAAACTAAGGGAGCCATATTAAGTCTTTAAATAAATTAGGCTTGACCCTTTCAAATAAAAAATTTTAGTTTCGTCTAAATTAAAATTATCAAGTTGCAAGGTAAAAATGTAGCGCGAAAACATTACTTTAAAGTCAATGATAGGCAAGATAGCTCTAATTACCGCCAAAGATGAAACTCAAATATGTAAAGTGTGTCCATTTACAATGCATAAACAAGATTGTCTGCTTGTTGGATGTTGAATATGACTTGTGTAGCTCACAATCACACAAAAAGTGATGAAAAAAAAGGTAGAAAAGGAAGTAGCTGAAGCCGTGTGTTAGCTAGGGCTCTCTTTTTCTAACTAGAGGGTGATCAATATTTTATTTTAATCTTCCGTATGATCTTGCTTTTCACTTTTTTATGTTCATAAAAATGCAGTGGACATGCTTTTCGTAGGAACCTAAAGCTTGCTCTTTTGTACATCAAGACAGTGACCAAACACTGAAACCCTATTAAAGTGACTGCTAATTGCTTGGATTGCAAGGGGGAAAAATGATTGTCATTTAGGGTTATTTATCAAAGTTTAAGTAAATTGCCTGGTTACCTGGGAACAACAGCCTCTTTTACTTTTTGACTTTTCAGGGTTTTTATGGCCTTAATGGAGACATGAACCTAACCTAATTATTACTACTTTGGTAGTTATGTCTTTACTTTTTCTTAAATAATTACCATAAGTTGCTCGCCAGTTTTAACATGGACAGAGATTTCTTCAAATCCATTCTATACGTTTTTTTTACCATGAGAACAATGCATGCTTAATTTTTTAATAAATAAATACTATTTTGCAATTTTTTTTTTTTTTGGCATTTTCAACTGATGTAAATAATGTAAATTAACATTTCTCTTTTTAATTCCATATAAAATATATATTTTTTTAATAAATTTTTTCTTAACTTTGTTAGGCTGTTAAAGATACATATTTTAAAGATACATAGCATTTTTAAAAATACAAAAAAAAAAAAATTACTCAATCAATTTGTAGGAAAATTCAATATTTTCAAAAAATGACATCTACTCCTAACTAATGGAAGGATGGACAAATGTCTCCCATCACCTCACCTCCCCGTGCTAAATTATCACAAATATTATTTGTAAATGGACAAAGAATCATCAAATTTTTGTAATTTTATATTAGAAAATTAATCGATTATTAGGAAAATATTACATTATTAAAGGCGGGGTCTCAGTTAGGTCGCTTTAACTGGCAAATGGGCATCCTCTCCACATTATTAATCGAGAATAAAATTTCCTTAGAATAGAAAAAAAAAAAAAATTTGAGAATAAAATTTCCTAATTGATCTTGTATTTTGGATATGAAAAGATCGAGTGTTCGGAATTTATGTGTGCATTCACAAAGTATAATCCCCTACTTGATTGTGCGTACAGAATATTCTCCTCGCTATATATAAATAAAGGTAAATGATGGAAGAATAGTAGAATACTACCCATAAATAAAAAAGAGAAAACAAAAAAAAATCCAAAATAAAAATTTGTTTCAGTTTCTGGATGCATGAGATGGCATATTTACATAGCTCATGCATGCCCCACTGGCCACAGCCATAGGGGTTCAGACCTCTAAGTACGTTGTGTTTAGCTCAGAAAAGAAAAGAAAAAAAGTACGTCGTATTTGTTTGTTTTTTGTTTTTTGAGCTCTAAATGTGTTATATTGGGTATAAATAAAAATGTCAAGGGTTATATTTGTTATATAACCCCCCCAAAAAAAAAGGGGAAAAAAAGCCCATGCCCTGCCGACTGCTGACTGTAATTTGAGCCGGGAAAAGGGGTGACAAATTGACATTGATCATCCACATGCCACAAATGTATTTTTTTTTTTTTCTATTCAATATGAAAAAGAAGGTTGCAAAGAAATAAAATATAAAATAACTGAAAATGGGTAATAAAATGGCCCAGTCCAATATTTTTTAGATAGAAAATTAAGAAAATGGTTGTTGATGCAAACCACGAGAGAGCTCAATATACATATTGCTTTAAGGACATTGTTTATTTATGTCTCTATAGCAAAAAGAGGGTCACATAGCAGGGAAAACCATAGAAGGTAGATAATAACAAAAAAAACCAAAGATCTACAACTAGAGCAGTGAGGGGAGATGGCAATGAGGCGCCTAAGGCCTACGCACTAAGGAGGATGAGTGAGGGAGGTAGAGCAGAGGCCGTGAAAGATGTGAGTGGGTGCGTCGAAAATTTAAAATGAAGATGCATGAAAGATATGAGTTTGAGAAATTAATCCAAATATGCGGTTCAAAGGAGATGCGTGAATCTTACTCTTTGGCTTCTTGGAGGAGAGAGTGAATAGGAGGCCGATAAGGGTGGAGAAGGTGGTGGAAGAAGAGGAGAATTGCAAACCTAGCTTGAAAAATAAAAAATAAAAAAAATATAAAAAAAGCTATTTGTTGAATAGAAAAGCTGAGAACTGCGGACCAGTGCCCACTAAATTTAGTAGAGAATAAAAACAATGTATGGGTCATCCCTGACCGTTGACCAGTCCATCATGCATTGAGCAACTTCCAATATTTACTATTTATATAATTTTTAGAATAAAATAATTTGATTATTCGTTATATAATATAATATAATATAATATAATATAATATATTGCTTCAAAAAGGAAATTCAAGTCAAAAATTTGCCACGGACTGCTTCCAGTGGAAAGTTTTGGGTAGTGACCTACCCCCAACTTTCAATTCCAGGAATAAAAGGACAAAAAATCATTGCTTCTTTTTAACCAATAATTTTAGCATCTAATTTAAACCAAGTTTGACTGTATTTGTGTATAAGTGTGTATTTGTTGGAAAGCATTGAAAAAC
>FXXK01000963.1:64484-80206 GCA_900184695.1 Betula pendula | reverse complement strand
CAACCAAGATAATCGATTAATGGAAACCTCTTTACTCTTTGAATAATGCCAAAGATTATTTTTAATTATTATTTGATTTTTAAAAATCAAATGAATGATTATCACTGTAATCGCAAGATGCTCTTATAGTTTTTATAAAATACAATTATTTATAAGATTTTTTTTTTTTTTTAACTAAAGTGTGATAACCTTAATACAGGGATATAACTTTTCTTTAAATTGGGTTGGAAATTTTTGTTTTTAATTTATTCTATTAAATTGATATTTGTTCTTAAAACATGTAATTTTAACATGTATTTTTATAGGATTAATAGTGCACTTTTAAGAACAATTTTCATTTTATAAATTATGCATGGATGAAGTTTTTATTCAAATTAGGTCAGAGAAAATTCTTATAATTTAATTTATTAAGCTAATATTTGACTATAAAACATGTAATTATCACATTTATTTTTAATAAAAGTAGGACACAAATTTTCTCCAATCCATACTAAAGGAAATTTGTTCCAACCCTTCAAAAAAAATGACAAAATATAGAAAAAAAAAAATATATATTTTCAACCCACTTATAAAAATACAAGAAAGAAAAAAAAAAATCATATATACAACAATATTATCAAAACAAAATAAAGCAAAAAAAAAATTTTTTTTGCTTTGTTTTAAGTGGGGTTGAAATCTGCTATATATATGATTTTTTTTTTTTTTTTTGCTTTGTTCTTTCTTGTAATTTTTATATAAGTAGGTTAGAAAAATTATTTTTTTCATAATTTTTGTCATTTTTTTAAGAGGGTCGGAACAAATTTTTTCCAACCCAAATTAGAAAAAATTTGTGTCTATAAAAGTAATAGAACATATAATTCTCAAAAAATGCATTTTTAAAACAAAGATAATTTTAATGGATTGAATTAGAAAAATTCTCTCTAATCCAGTTAGGAAAACTTTGTTTATTATTCAACAATAAGTGTAAAACTGTAGATTACTGAAATTAATCAAATTGAGAGGACACTTTAGATCGTGAAGAATCTAGCTTTAGAATAATCATTATCTAATTTACCTTAAATCAAATTAGGTCCATAGAGAATATATATTGATATCCTATATAATAAAAGAATTGTACACGAACATTCATTTTGGTAAACTTTTATTTAGGGACAGAAAAATAAGGGGATCGCACACGAAAACACTGCTACTCTCGAAATCTCGTTTCTCGGGCCATCTATTCACGTACATCGAGGAACTAATTCTCCTTTCCGGTTTTACCCCTGGCTCTTTTTATTTATTTATTAGTAATTAACACATTATTTACATGGTAGCATATATTTATTTTCATATTTATTTTCTCTCTGAAGTGCTTCTCTGCTTCCTTCGAGAACCAGAGAGAGACAGAGAGAGAGTCCAAAAAGCTCCAAATTTCCATGGATGCTTTGATCTACGCCCTCCTCGGTTTCTAAGAAATCTCTTAGAAACAAGCCCATGTAAGCAAAATTTTATATTTTCACTGAAAATGATCACATTTTTATTTGTTTGTAAATCAATTTTTTTTTTGTATATACACGTGTTTTGTGATTCGTTTCTTCAAGTGTAATTATAAGATCTTCAAATTCCGTTGATGGGGTTCGTTAATTTGCTGCAAAATTCTGGGTTCAAATGAATTTTTATTTTCATTTTCTTTTGGGTCCTGTGTGTATTAAATTATGGATTTTTAATTTGTGGGAGACCAGGTTCAATGGGTGTGGATTGGGATCCATGTTGGATCTCTTGGTTTTTGTTTCATTGCTATTGTTATCATTGTTGGTTGATTTAATATAATAATATATCTATTACACTAATCCTGGATTTTTGTTTTTTTGTTTTTCCATTTTTTTTAGTTTTTCGAGGGGTTGCTTGTTTGGAGGAAGTTTAGGATTTGGCACATTACCTAGGGCTTAAAATGTTGGTTTCTTGAGGTGGGGTTTCATGGGTTGAACTCAAAAGAATAATGGGTAGCTTGAGCGAAGACGAAGAATATCGATTTTTCGATGCCCAAGAGGATATAGCATCGATATCAGATGCTAATTCCGATAGCATTGAGGTATCTGAGGCTAGTTGTAGTTATGATATATGGATTCGGAGCCCAGGAAGTATTAAAGAGCGTCGGAGTAAGTTTTTAGATTGGATGGGATTGAGTTTGGATCGCATTGGACGTGAGAATTCAGTAGATGTATGCAGTGATGCACCGGAAGAAGTGGTTGATAGAATTAGAGGGAATAGTGGGGCTGTGTTGAGGACCTCAGGTTTCGAAGGTGAGTTTTGTTCGAGCCGGTCTTCAATGAGTTGTTGGTCTAAAGATGATCCGGATTCTTCCAAACAGTGTAGTCCGAGGGACAACTTTGTATGCAGAGATGGGAATTCCAGTAGAGAAGTGGGTTTGGGTCAGTCAGGAAGGGCTGAAGAGTTTGAGAAATCTTCTGCATCATCGATTTCATTTCAACAACTGATAGAGAAGGAAGTTGAGGAGAGGAACAATGTGGCGGGGTCAATGAAGAGAACTAAGAAGGGTTGGTTCAGTAGATTACGCTCCATGGCATGTGTTGTTGATAGTCAAGGGGATGCCAGTCAACTAAGACCTGGTGACAATGATGCAATTCTACGTTCCAGGGTTCAGAGAGTTAAGGTCCGCCAATGCAGGAAGCAGTTGAAAGAACTTTCAGCTCTTTATATGGGGCAAGATATACAAGCCCATGAGGGTCCAATTTTGACTATGAAATTTAGTCCTGATGGGCAGTATCTTGCAAGTGCTGGTGAGGATGGGATTGTCCGATTGTGGCAGGTGGTGGAGGATGAGAGGTCTAACGAAATTGACATTCCGGAAATAGACCCTTCTTGCTTGTATTTCACAGTGGATCATCTCTCTGAATTGAAGCCCCTCTTTGTGGATAAAGAGAAAATTGGAAAATTGAAGAGCCTGAGGAATAATACCTCAGATTCAGCATGTGTGATTTTTCCCCCTAAAGTCTTCCGGATATTGGAAAAACCATTGCATGAGTTCCGTGGGCACAGTGGCGACATCTTGGATCTTTCATGGTCAAAGAATAATGTAAGTGATTATTTGAAAGTCAATTTAATTTTATGAATTAAACAAAAATGTTATTGATTTCACGGAATGTGATGTTTATTATGGTGCAGTATCTGCTCTCTTCATCAATTGACAAAACTGTTCGTCTGTGGCAAGTGGGATGTGAGCAGTGCCTCAAAGTGTTTTCACATAGTAATTATGGTGCGTTCTGCGATGTTTCCTTATTTCATTCTAAAATCTATTTGGTTAGTTAAGGAATTATGCAGGGTTGAATAAATATTGGAGCAAAATATCCTGATATTATCATGTTATATTGGATTTGTTTTGGCCATATGTATTATGTTGTATTTATAGTAACAATCTTCTTGTTGTTTTATGATGTTATGCAGTGACCTGTGTTCAATTTAACCCCATTGATGATGATTACTTCATCAGTGGTTCAATAGATGGAAAAGTTCGCATTTGGGCTATTCCTGGTTGTCAAGTTGTTGATTGGACTGATATAAGAGAAATTGTCACTGCAGTGTGTTATCGCCCTGATGGACAGGTTTGGGGATTTTCTTGTTCCTGTGACTTGTAGAAAAGGTGATTAAATGTAACTGATCATATATTAAGAATCTCTTTCATTCTATTACAGGGGAGCATTGTTGGCTCTATGACTGGCATTTGCCGCTTTTACAATGTATCGGGTATGCTAATTGATAAGCACTTGCACCTCTGTCCTCCTTTGTTTTGCTTCCTTTGTGGATGAGTTGCAGCTGGTATTTAGAAATAATTGTTTATAGGAAATTGATAAGTGGTATGATAAATCCATCTGCATGCTGGCTTTCTAATTTGTGATTATAGTCGAGTATACCTATAGTAGGACTTATCTGTATAACATCTTTCCCGGATATCATTATGATTGGTTGGTTATGGTTATGCCCTTAATGGACAGTGTAAAAGAAATGTGGTTAGGTAGTTTTTTTCGGTTCAAGGAATTTGTTTTATAGAGAATTGTGCATTTATGGTAAGACGTGGGGTTTCCAACTATAGAAAATTAGATCTGTTTTCAGAACCTCCAGTTGATAAGGTTTTGTTACTTTTGTAGTAGATGGAATGGAAGAAAGTAATCTGCTAAGCATGCATGTGGAGTACTCTGAACAGAGTAGTCCAGATACTTCCTCAAAAGTGTGGATATGCTCTTTTCTGATTAAAGTGTCAGTAGGAAATTTAGGAGTCTGGATGGCAGCTTAGATAAACTAAGCTGCTTAAGAAGAATCTGATGTTAATTACATTAGTCTATCAAAAATAAATCTTAGCCTGAATTGTATGCTTGCCTTGGCTGGAATATAAATATTAAGTTTGAAGTAGTTTAAGAAAAGAGATTCGTATTTGTTTGTTTTACTTTTGAAGGATTAGTTTTGTGACTCATTTTAAAAATCTTCTTTGAGACGGAAGTATTAGGCTCGCTCTATCCCAATCTGGACTTATTGACTTCCATGGAAAATGCTACCTCTGACATTGGCTTTGTAATTATGTTGTAGAATGACCTTTGCATTGGATAAAATTTGGAGTACCAGTTCAATTAACCAAGTGGTTCTTTTTTGCTTCGACCAGATAATCATTTGCAATTGGACGCCCAAGTATGCGTGCACAGTAAAAAAAAACCACCCTGCAAAAGGATTACTGGCTTCCAGGTAGTTAGTATTTGCATTGTTCTTGGTTTGCTTCTTTTGGTTCTTTCCTTTATTTTTATTCTATACCTTTTCATTTGGGAGACACAGTTGTCACTCATCATATTTTATTTTAATTCAGTTTTTCCCACAAGACTCTAGCAAAATAATGGTCACCTGTGCTGATTCACAAGTCAGAATCCTTCATGGTATTAACGTGATTGGCAAATACAAGGGTACGCACTTGATCTTCATCTGTTTTCCGTGAACTAATCTTAAATAATAGATGTTTTTGGGGTTCCAACATTGAGGCCCCTTGGAGGAAGTTTACTGCCTTGTATAAGTTATGCAGCAATTGATTGTTTTTTAATTGGCAAAATCAGAATTCTATTTTATGTCCAAGTTCATGTTGGGAAACCTAAATGACCATACAAAATGGTAGTGTGGAAGCATTGTGAAATCTGTTGCTGTATCTAATGAAGTATTAGTTTCTAAATTTTCCCTCTTTTCCCTCTCTAGGCCTTCGTAATGCGGGAAACCTTACATCTGCATCTTTCACCTCAGATGGGAAACACATTGTTTCAGCTTCCGAGGATTCTAATGTATATTTATGGAACTGCAGTGGTGAGGAAGATACTGCCCTCGCCCAAGCCAAAAATATTAGGTCTTGTGAACACTTCTCCATCAATGCATCTGTTGCAATACCTTGGTGTGGTCTGAAATGTGGGAACTCAGTAAGTAGAAGGCACTTTCCAGTCTTGGGTGAGAATCTGGCAGAAAATCTGCCTTTTTCATCACCTGCTTGTTTCTCTCTCAGCCAGGAATTCCTCTTAGAGTCCTTTCCCAAGGGATCTGCAACTTGGCCAGAGGAGAAGCTTCCTACTTCAAGCCCAATTACCAAGCCATCTACAATACATAAATCTCAATACAAGTTTTTGAAAACTTGCCAGAACAGATCTAGTTCTCATGTGTGGGGTCTGGTTATTGTGACTGCAGGCTGGGATGGACGGATAAAGTCATTCCACAATTATGGGTTACCAGTACCTCTTTGAAATATCAGTGGTTTTGAAGTAGGGTTTCTAAAGAATCAGAATTATGATACCTTAGGTTGCAAATTTACATAATAGTTCAAACATTAAGTCACTTAACCTCTGTTGTGAGACCCGTGGTTGACTACCACATGCTGCAAATCTCTGATGTTGGGAAAGTGGACAAGTGACTTTTCATTTGACAGCATCAACCACCACAATAGTTTCTGCTTTGAACATTAGTAGCCATGTGCAGTGTGGATGATCTTGACACTTTTGGGATTTTTCCAGCGGGCCCTTTCTCAGATATCATGTGTATTATCGCGGATCTCGTTCATGACATGTGGCATCAGTTCCATGGTTGTAATATAATCCAACTTGGGATCAGCAAGTGGCTGAGGTTAGCTTATCTGGATACTTTGCTCAATTTTGCAACCTGATTTGTTATTCTAAGAAGTTTTGTCTGCCTGCCTGAAAAAAGGCGTGAAGTCATGTGTTAGGAGAGCCAATTTGAGGTGCCATCTACGGATAATGCAGGTGCCTGTGGGGCCTTGCATACCCATTTCCTTTGTTCTTTAAAATGCAAGAGGGATCCGAGGGCTGGTGGTTGGAGTTTATTTGGGAAAAAAAATGGTGGGGAACTTGGCCATGATAATGTCTTGGCTGCTTTGAATGATTGAAGTATTTGTCTGCCATTTCAATTTGTGTCATGGTAGGGCCAGTCATAACTGGGGCTGGAGGTGGGTGGGCGTGGCCAGCCATTTTCCACAAAAATGGATTCATTTTCTCACCCTTGTGCTTCAATGCAATATGTTGAGTTTGGTTACCAAGGGACATAGCTACTCTTTAACTTGTTCCCTGCTTGAGTAGCGATTGCTTTTGTTTTGCTAACAGAACCTGCAGATGTCACTCCTAATTTTCAGTCTAACATCACCTTGGATTAGCAGGGTAACCATTGATATTTATAAGCTCGATGCAATTGCCTTTCGAGTTTAGCATATATGTAACTGTAATTTCCTTTGTAAATACAGATTTTTCGGCAGTTCTTTACTTGTTTATACTTGTAGCAAAATGGTCAAAAAGTAATAAAAGTAAGAAGAGACTAGAATATGGGTTTTGCACTTGTACTGCTTTTGTGGTGAATGATGGTATCTTTCCCTTTGGATTCTCCATGGCACTTTGGATACCCCACTTACTAAGAAGATTTAATATAAAACAAAGTTTTCATCTAAATTGGTTTGTCTATAAAACCAATGTGTTTAAAATGCATGTGATTTCACATGTATTTTTAAAATGCTTGTGATTATCACATGTTCTATGCATGAGAGATGTGAGAGTTATATGCATTTTGTACGCATATCAGATTAACAAATTAAGTAAAAAGAAGTTTTTTAAATAACTTTGTTCTTCAATATAAATGTGAGGAACTATTATGACCTTCTCATAGCCTTCTCTTTATGGGAATCCAAGATAGAAACATTAATGTCAATTATGGGTATTTAAATAGGGTAATGCTACTCTACATACCTCTTTTACACTCGTTGTGACGTGTTTTAAGTGTCTTTCGATGTCAGTAATTTTTTAAAATAATAATAATAAAAAAAGTTACTTAAAATACGTTACGTTAGTTGATGTAAAATAAGTGTGAAGAGTAATATTACTCGTCTAAATAATGTCCATAATTTTTTGACAACTTCATATCACTGCATTTATTTGGTAAATAGTCTTAATTTGTTGTATTAATACGGTTAACAAAAGTTAATATACCCCATCAGAAAATAGTGATAATGTATTGAGGAAATGAATCTACAGTCATTTAAGACAGAAAGTTTGTGTGAAAAGCAAAAGTCATTTAAGACAAAAAGTTTGTGTGAAAAGTAAAGTGATTAACTTTGTCGGAGATGGGCAGGGTAAAAACATAAATAGGCAAGTCACATGAAAAGAGCAAAAAATAATGAAACATTAAAAGAGCACAGAGGTAGTGCAATTAGGAGACAATAAAGAAGAAAACGTATGATTAGTTTCTATAGGACAAAAAATCAGTGTCTTAAGCCTAGCTGTAAAGCCTAATTAACCTCCTTTCATTGCACCAAAAAGTATTAATTAAGTGTCATTATAGGATAGTGTACCTCTTTTCTTTGTTTCTTTTTTGGGCTATGCCAGCCAAGTTCATGCATAAGGACATTAATGCAAAGATCTAAATTGTAAAAATTGTGTCCATCGATGAGGCAGGACAAGAAGTGTAGGTTGTCAAAGCTTTGTTTATGGGGATTTAAATGCAAATCCCCGACAAAGAAGCATATCACCATTGTCTGCCATCTCTATTAGCTTATACTTTGTCATTAACTTGTTACTAGCTAGGATCCAAGTACCCTCTTTGATTAGGAGTGTTTTTTTTAACAGTTTCGGGGGGGAAAAATGATTGTTTGTGGAGACTCATTTGTTGCCGTACAAGAATTAGGGGATGTGACGTTTCTTGAATAATTATGTGGAAAGTTGACTTTCATGGAACAATGATGTATTAAAAATGTTTATTACAGAATTGTTTAATCTTGAAGGGTTGGCTCAATGGTTAAAAGAGTCGTTTGAGGTTATCTTTTTTCAAGTTCGAGCCTTTATTGAGTTGAAATTGATTTTTTGGGCCAGCCCCTCAAGCGAAGCCCGCGACTCAACTTGGTCCATGTAGATTGTGGAGAGGGGTGCAAAGTATGAACTCCGAATTTATCTCTAATGGATACATAAAGTGGCATTGCATAAAGAGTTATCTGTCATTAAAATGCATGAAAAAATTATATGTAGTACGGCTTAATTAGTGTTCCTATAACACTAATAAGGAGAAGTCCTTTCTAGCTCAAAAACCACACATACAAACACAAAATTAGGTTCAAAGAAATTTCTTTAACTCAATTTTTTTAAATTGACATATATTTTTAGAGCATATAATTCTTAAATGAGTTGTTAATAGGATTAATAGACTACGTAATTCTTACATGCATTTAAAAATTACATGCTCTAAGGACAAATATCAATTCAATAGAGTGAATTTAAGGAATTCTTTCCGACTTAATTTTGACGAAAACTATGTCTTTCATTAAATGATGAATTTTGTTTTATTTTGTGGGTACTTCCAACAGAAATCTTGGTTAATTTGGTAGAAAGCATTGGAACCATGATAGTGAAAGATGTGAAGCATGTAATCAGGATATAGAAGAAGGGCCAATAAGCCCATGCAACCCATGAATCAAACTGGTTGGCCCATTAACCTATTCTTGCGCGAAAATCACACAAGCATAGCAAGAAACATGGACTACAACCTCGGAAAACGAGAATTATGTAAGCCCATCTTAGAATCCTTATATGGGCCCGAGAAAGACACTCTGATCTACCGCACTTTTGTACAAGATTGGCCCATTAACCTAATTTTGGCAGTGGCACCCATGTTTTCTCATTTAACCTATTTTTGGCACCTATTTTTTATGCTACTATTTGGTATTTTTATTATTGATATTTTTATGGATATACTAAAAAATTTAGACCATGTGATAATTTTGTTATTATTATTTTTTTTAATGCTACTTTTTGAGTTTGTTGCGATTATTTCTAAAATATGTATATAAAAGTGATGAACTATTTTATTCTTAAAAAAATGAAAAATGAACAGATTTTATTTGGTTACAAATGAAAAAAAAAAATTGTATAGATAATTTATATATTGAGAAATTAAAGAAAAACTACCGTTTATATATAATATTAGGATATTTTAAAAAGAATAAATAATTCCTACACAATATTCAGGAAAAAACCAAACATAAAAATTTCATATTCTCAAAAATTCTACAAAATTCTTAATAATTACCAAACGTTGGTTGAATAACATTCTTGGGAATCCAAATTCTTCCTCGAACTAAACGCCACGTAAGTGACTGTTTGGAAGGGACAATCACCACATCGCATGTCTCTGTATCCAAACACTTCCCACCCCCATAGTCTTGCGTGTCATGCCACGTAAGATAAACGTATGTACCTGCCAGAACCATCAACGGATAAGTTACAAAAGTCTTTTCCAAAAACTAACGCAGACAGAGAAAGCCAACGAAAAGCTTCCTTAGATATAGAAATGGCGACTCTTTCAATTCCGCTCTTCCGAAACGGTTTGTCCCTCCGAAACTCCTCTCCCAAACGCCACGCTTTCCCCATTCCAGAACTCCACTCATCTATCAGAATCAGTTGCTCTGGTATGATTGTCTCATCAATTCTTTCTGTCTCTTTTTTTTTTTGGTTGGTAGAGATTGAAAATTTGAAATGCGAATCAAGCTGATGAAAGATGAATAATAGCCAAGAAAAACATATACCCAATTGTATTTCATACTTATTCATGCCATTTATAATATTCCCATTTGATATTAGCTGGATTCTGTCGATACCCACCAAGTGAAGTGTAAGATTGTAAAGCTGATATATCTGTTTTTGTTTGGTGTGTCTGGGGCAGCTAGAGATGGTTCTGAATCCAAGGGAAACTTACTTCAATTTAAGGAACTTAGAGGTGTAGCTTGTGGTGTTCTTGCTTTTTGGGCTGTGACTGCTGCCTCACCTGTAATTGCTGCCAACCAGGTTAAGAGCGCACATAGCACTCAATTACATGATCAGCATTTATTTATTTTCATACGTGATTACTAATCAGTAAACACAATTTCGCTTTCTACTTTGTTTTCTTTTAAGTGTATTGATATCTACCACATATATCTATAACATGTTTAAGTGAATTATGCCTAAAGGTTGGCCAATGATTCTGAAATTGAGAGGCTACAATTGAGATTTCGTGAGGACTGAGTGGTTTCTTCTTGTTAGGATATAAATTAAATTATTAAATTAATTATTTCCTATCCGTTAAATAATTAAATTAATTATTTCCTATCCGTTTCAGCTTTTTAGATTAGTGGTGTTTATACATGTTATCCGAGCAAATGTATGAGTTCGAACCTTGTCTCCATATCAACTTAAGCTTTTAGAATAAGTGGTGATTAAACACTTCCCGTTATCATTCTTTTTCTCGGATAAATTTATAATATAAACCCACCAGCTCTTCACTCACGACTATTCGGTCAAAGCAGACCTATGAAACCATCTTTTTTTATTTTTATCCTTGCAAAGTTAATCAATCTTATAAGTGCATAGATATTGGAAGGAAATTTAGTATTTTTAAGAGGCTATTATGAAAGAGTTACTGGATCATTTCTACTCTTAACTGATAAAGATTGGACAATTGTGTGAGAAGTTAGATGGGATGTCTGGCATTGGAATCTTAGCTTGGAATAATGTAACTATAATGGATTACATTTTTAAAAAAATTGATGAGCTACACACACCCATTGGATTTTGAACCCACGATCTTACCCTCTACCTTATTCTTATAGAGCAGAGAAAGTGTCACTTAGGAAAGGGGGAATATATGAGAAAGTGCTAAAGAATATATGAGGATATATTGGGATTCTCAAGTTGACTTAGTGCAATACACATGTCGAATATGGTAGTNATTTTAAGAATCCCATAACCCATTATTTCTGCCAAAGATGTTCTTTTGTGGAAAAGGAATATAAATGGAAACTTCTTTCCCCCCTTTCTATATATATTTATGTTAAGATCTTAATGAGCAATTGGTCTCTTGCTGTTCTAACGAAGAGCATTAGCATCCAGTTCTTTAAAATTTTCTTCAAATGTTTTTAGAAAAACCTCACCTTTAAAAAAAAAAAAAAAAAAAAAAATTAACTACTCAACTTTGAAAAACACTCTACATCCCATTCTTTATGTTTTCTCTACTCCATTAAAATATTCATTATCACCCCTTCAAAAACTTTACATCCCACTCTTTCTCATTCTTTAAGATATCCATTAAACCCCACCAAATAATGCTACAATGGTTTTTCATATATGAAAAAATGTTGTAGCATTTTGTCCAAAATGAAGAACGGTAAAGAACTGGATGTAGAGGCATTTTAGGGTGTGGTTAGCTATAATTTGAAGGAAAAAAAAAAATGTTTTGAAGAACTGGATGCTAATGCTCTAAATAGGTTTCAATCTTTTGAACCTCACATAAAATTGTTGGCTTTTCGTCTGTTCTGTGGTTCTGAGAGAGATATACTTGACAGCGATCAGTTCAATAAAAGGGAAGTGGATAATGAAATGGTTGTCGAATGATGTGCACCTGAGATGCATGAGTGATGAGCTTTTCTCCATTCCCTGATGGCTCAAAAACCTTGCTAGAGAAACTAGTCAATGTGCTCCTCAAAAACCTTTTCAAAGTTGTGCTCCAAAAAAGCTCCAGTGATGAGCTTTTCTCCATTCCCACATTGCTAGAGAAACTAGTCAATGTGCTCCTTATAAGGTTGTGGCATCCCTCACTCCTCAAGGCGTCTTTTGGAGTTGAGTTAGGCCCACCTTCTAATATGGTATCAGAGCAAGGTTTCTAGTTTGTGGCCCCACCGTCACCCATTTCCACGTNGTTTTAAGAATCCCATAACCCATTATTTCTGCCAAAGATGTTCTTTTGTGGAAAAGGAATATAAATGGAAACTTCTTTCCCCCCTTTCTATATATATTTATGTTAAGATCTTAATGAGCAATTGGTCTCTTGCTGTTCTAACGAAGAGCATTAGCATCCAGTTCTTTAAAATTTTCTTCAAATGTTTTTAGAAAAACCTCACCTTTAAAAAATAAAAAATAAAAAAAAAATTAACTACTCAACTTTGAAAAACACTCTACATCCCATTCTTTATGTTTTCTCTACTCCATTAAAATATTCATTATCACCCCTTCAAAAACTTTACATCCCACTCTTTCTCATTCTTTAAGATATCCATTAAACCCCACCAAATAATGCTACAATGGTTTTTCATATATGAAAAAATGTTGTAGCATTTTGTCCAAAATGAAGAACGGTAAAGAACTGGATGTAGAGGCATTTTAGGGTGTGGTTAGCTATAATTTGAAGGAAAAAAAAAACGTTTTGAAGAATTGGATGCTAATGCTCTAAATAGGTTTCAATCTTTTGAACCTCACATAAAATTGTTGGCTTTTCGTCTGTTCTGTGGTTCTGAGAGAGATATACTTGACAGCGATCAGTTCAATAAAAGGTTAGTGGATAATGAAATGGTTGTTGAATGATTTGCACCTGAGATGCATGAGTGATGAGCTTTTGCTCCATTCCCTGATGGCTCAAAACCTTTTCACTTTATTGTTTCTTAATTTGACTTGTTTTGGCTTGGCTAAGGCTGTATTTCTTTTTTGGCAGGTCTCTTTGTGTATTTTACTTGCATGTTCTCCTCTATTTTAAAGATAAAACTAAGCTGTATATCATAAAATAATAATAATAATAATTACCATAAAAATTACTGATTATAATTTCTTGGAAGAATACAAATTTTACTTGTAAAGGACATGAACAAATATTATGTTTGCCATGCAGAGGCTGCCTCCATTGTCAACAGAGCCCAATCGGTGCGAGAAAGCATTTGTTGGTAACACAATAGGTCAGGCAAATGGTGTTTATGACAAGCCAATTGATCTCCGATTCTGTGATTACACAAATGAGAAATCCAACCTGAAGGGGAAGTCTCTTGCAGCAGCCCTAATGTCAGATGCTAAGTTTGATGGTGCAGACATGACAGAAGTGGTGATGTCAAAGGCATATGCTGCTGGAGCTAGCTTTAAGGGTAATTTCCTATCTTATCCTTTGAGTTGTGTTTAGGTATTCACTCATTTATAGTTCACATGGTTTTCCAATGCAATCTTTTAGCTAAGGATATTTAGATTTTGTTTCTGTAAATTATGTCCTATTACAAACTCTTTTTTTTTTTGGTCCATTGGACGCTCATTGAGCCTATGGACTATACAACAAGGCGAAAGCTTCTCTCGTTCCTTCTACTCTTGTATAGGCAAGATTTGATGCAGATCATGATGACCTGAGGATGATTTCCTCATTTTATGGGATGAATTTTAGACAATTCCATGAAGAACAAAAGACACAAATATACTCAAATTTTAAGGATGAATTGATATAAGGATGAGGCGTTGCATTTGAATTTCTGTAACTACTTTGAAGCTGCTAATTCTACCTGGAACTAAAATAGCACTATTTAAAACTAGATAGACGTGAGGTTCCCACTGTTGTTATTTCATTTCATTTTTTTTTTTGTTTTCGTTTTCTTTTTCTACATATCTACATGCCTTAGCGGGCTTTGTCTTAACCTATGTCTAACGATCCTAGCCTTGGGCCATAACATAAACTCATATGATAAACCACAGATAAAATGTGGAGTTTTGTGACTTCTATGAAGGTCTCCAAAGCTGACTACCTTTCACAAACAACTGTCCCCTTTTCCTGAGTTAAGAGAATCTTGAAATCTACCATTGATTTCAATAAATAAAGAAACAAGCCTATGAGGATTTATGTTGACTAATGGTGACATCAATTGTATGTAGGTGTAGATTTCTCAAATGCAGTTTTGGATCGTGTTAATTTCGAGAAAGCTAATCTCCAAGGAGCTGTATTTAGGAACACTGTATTGTCTGGCTCCACCTTTAATGAAGCTCAATTGGAAGATGTAGTTTTTGAGGACACCATTATTGGCTACATTGACCTTCAAAAGATTTGTACGAATAAGACTATAAATGCTGAAGGAAGAGCTGTTCTGGGATGTCGATGACCTCATCCAGTCTGATTTTACCCACTTCTTCTTCAATAGAAGGATGTAAGCTGCTATATCATCTCAAAAGATTTTTGTAACGGGTACCCATTGAAATAGTAGATTTGATCATTGCTGTTTCTTAGTACCTTGTAGTTTTCATTGATTTTTGACTTACAAATTGAGGACTAAGCTATACATGGTTCATATTGGATTTCCTTTCATTTATCATCTCCCATTGAAACCTTGGTGGGCTACAAGCATTGTGAGTCCCTAAAAAGTATTTTCCATGTGTGATTGTGACTCGATGATCACCACTCCACTTTGGGACTAAATTTTACACTTTTTTAATCAGGTAGGACTCATAAAATGATTGATCTGAATCCCGTTACCAAACTATCTTGTCAAGAAATGAAACATGTAGGGTTTAATTCTGAATTTATTACCATATTTACCAAACAAGCGCATCTAGTGTAGTGGTATCATAGTACCCTCCCACGGTACTGACCGGGGTTCGATTCCCCGGATGCGCACGTACCAAGATTAATCTTATTGCTTTTTTTTAGTTTTTTTTTTTGAGTCGGTGTCTCGTATTTTCAGGGCTTGGGGCTACGGCCTGATAAAAACTACTGTGATATAAGAATTTGGGCTGGGTTGGGCTGGGTTGGGCTGCCATCCCCTCCTCTCCCAAAGGGTAGCTGCCCCTCTCTTTTCTTTTTCTTTTTTTTAATAATTTTTTAGTTTTATATATTTATATATTTTTTAATAAGAGTAACACGTGCTACCATTTTATTGGTACTTAAGTGGCACACTAACAAAATTTATCAAGTGTTTTGACAGAATTGAACTGCATAGACTAAATTATTATTTTAACCTACCATGAGAATCTCATAATTATTTTTTATACCATAGTATTTATAATTTAGGCTAATCATATAAACTGATTTTACTCTTTTTTTTAAAAAAAAAAAAAAATTTTATTTTGTTTATGGGGCTTTTTAGGAGAGAGTAAAAGATCGGTTGCCTTGCATATCCTTCTATAGTAAAGTTTATGTTTCGCCCCAACGGCAACTAGTGGCTGATGATCAAGCGTTAATAAGGGTAGATAGATCGGAGAGCATTGGTCCCCAACGGACCATAAAAGCTGTGCAGGTGCCTAGAGATTATCACCTCTCTTTTTTTGATTTATTTTATTTATTTTTTTTACAGAGTATGAAAAATATTAAAAATTATATTTTTATCTTATAATTATTTAATAATATTAACGTGACAATCCCACTAACTTTTAAATTTAGTTATGTAA